>BLKR01003938.1:0-125675 GCA_011170035.1 Teleogryllus occipitalis
CGCGACTCGACGTCGCCTCCCGCCCCCGCCCCCGCCCCCGGCGCTTCGACCGCCGACGCCGCGATGCGTGACGCTGCGAAAACGCGCGGCCGTCCACGCGGCTCGGCGTCTAGAAGCTTCTGCAGAACATTTTCCACATTTTTTTTCATTAGTAATTTCTCTAGATCCTTCTCCAGAGTTTATGCTTTCTCCATACTTGATTCTGCATTGTCTACTGTGTCTAAATATCGCAATGCACCCCGTTTCAATGCTTCTTGCGCTGTTGGAACACCGTCTCAACATCAACACAGCCGGCAGACATCATCCCTCCAAAGCCAACATTTTTTTTATTGATTGATTTTTTCGTGTTTCCGAGCGCGTCAACAAATTTGGTCATTAGTCCCGTAAGTGTAGTGCATGTTTCTCTCTCTCTCTCTCTCTCGGGAGATGGCGGTGATCTCCCGCTGGATGGCGAGATCCGGTGCCGACCTACCGTCGGCTAGCGGGGTTTCCCCTAACCAGGACTCTCCCACCAGCGGGGCACCGCCACAGCCGGGACAAGCTCTAAGCTCCCGATCGGTCTCCCGGAACATGTGGAAGTGTAGGGCATGTTAGTGTGTGTGTGTGTGTGTGTGTGTGTGTGTGTGTGTGTGTGTGTGTGTGTGTGTGTGTGTAAGGGAGAGGATAGAAGCACCCACAGGAAGGAAGATTTGCATGGTCCGTGGCCCCTTTGTTAGAGAATTGCTCCGGCATCTTCGCCTGGTGTTGATCGGAGAAACCACGGAAAACTACCGATGAGAGCAGCCGGCCGCTGGGAATTTCCCTCCAGACAGCGACTAAACTCTCGACCTTAGTCTCGAAAAGCTAGTGTCGAAAACCCTGCCGCCGCCGGGAGGAGGAAGGGAACTCCAGGAACCTCCCGGTCAGAGGCGCTGCAGTGACATCAGTTGAGCTACCGCTCCCGGTATTTTTTATAGTTTTTATTTATTTATTTATTTATTTATTTATTTTACGTCAAAAACAGTTAAAAAACTGCGTATGACGGGCTATGGGGAAAAGTGAATTGTGTGCACATTTTCAAAATTCTGTGATCCCTACACTAAATCATATACTACTTAAGTTTTGAATTTTGAATTTTGAAAGGGAGAAAAAAAAACAAAAAAAACTCCCATGTAATAAAATCGATTTTCAAGGATAAATAAGCAATAAATTTTGAATTTTGAAAGGGAGAAAAAAAACAACAAAAAAACTCCCATGTAAAAAATCTATTTTCAAGGGTAAATAAGCAATAAATTTTGAATTTTGAAAGGGAGAAAAAAACAACAAAAACTCCCATGTAATAAAATCTATTTTCAAAGATAAATAAGCAATAAATTTTGGCTCTTATTACTTCCTGCCGCGACAACATGGAAACGATAATTTGAATAATTGCATTTCCCACTGAATTCTAGAAGACGTGCACAGAAAATGAAGTTACATTTATGTCCAGAAGCAAAACAAGGGGCCATCTCAGCATTTGCTCAATGGATCAGGGAAACTGGACGAAAACCTGATCGAGATGGGGGTCATTGACCCGGAAGCTGTGTTACAATAGTTGTTACAGGTTGTTTATACTCATTTATACAGTCCAAATGGTAATTAATGCATTATGTATCATTGTTAAAATTAATGTTACTTTTTCTTGTGATGCTCAGTATAGTCTCTAATTGTATAGAAACAGTTGTGCAGCAGAAACGATTTCACTTGGGATTTAAACTTTTCTATTGAATTTAATCGTTTAATGTCATCTGGCAAAGTGTTGTAAAATAATGTACATGTATTGTATGTGAATTTTTTTGTAATGAGCTGTTGATACTGTCACCTGATGAATATGATTTCTACGTCGAGTGTTATAGTAATAGACTTCGGCATTTTTTGAAAATATATTCCTGCCCTTAAGCAAGTCATTTACAAAACCACTGATTCGTAAATAAAAAGACACGGTAATGGTAGAATTCCTAGATTAATGAAGATAGTTTAACCAAGAATCACGCGGGACGTGGGATTTGGTTATTATTCGGTACAATTCGTTTAAATCTAAAGTCTTTGGGAGCTTTTAAGATGTATTTCCCCAGAATATTACACTTCAGGCGGTCGAACATTCGCGAAGTATACACAAACGAGCAGTATGAAGGCTGACTGAATTTGCAAGAATTCTGAACGCGTAGCATACGAATTTAATTTTTGTGTTCAATTCATTTAAATGGACGTTCCATCTCTAAGGTTTGACTGAAGTTGGAGAGACCTAAAAATTTTGTTGCATTAACATGAGTCAATGGTGGCCACTGTTCATTTTCAATGGAGCACAGAATTGTTTATTTTGAAATGAAAAACTGCATTAAAACCGTTTTCTTTTCGTTTACTATTAATTTGTTATTTCGGAACCAATTTGAAACATCTGATATTGTACTATTTACGGTTTCCTTATTGCAAAGGATGTTCGTATCATCCGCAAAGAGAACCGTTCTTCCGTTTCGAATCGTCGAGGGCATATCGTTTACGTAAAGTAGGAACAGAATAGGGCCTAAAAACGATCCTTGAGGAACTCCACATGCAATGGGCAAAGAGTCGGAAAGGTGCGTACGTAAATGTTCCATCATTCCAGTAAGGTATTTCAACTTTCTGAGATCGTTGTTTAAGGTACGAACATAACCAATCTAGAGCAATACCACGGATTCATTATGAAGGTAATTTTGAAAGTAAAATGTCATGATCAATGATGTCAAAAGCTTTTGAGAGATCTAAAAATAATCCAATAGGTGCCTCGTTTTGATCTAATGATGAGGCGACATCTTTAAGAAAAAAAAATATAGCTGTTTCCGTTGATTTTGTTGATTTCCTTCTAAATCCATGCTGGCAAGTCAAAGCTTAGTAAGTGAGAAAGGTTTCCATTCGGTAAAATGTAAAAAGTCTCTCTAATATCTTTGAAAAACTGATAGAAGAGAGATGGGCCGATAATTTTGAATTTCATTTTTTGTTGCCTTTTTGAAGAGCGGCTAATTTTAGCTGTTTGAAAAATATCTGAAACGTCTCCAGCAAACAAACAAGATGTCACTAAATATGTGAGTTAACGGGTGTATAATGGCATAAGTCACAAGTCTTTAACAAAGAATCTTGGGAACCATCTAAACTTTTCAAACATTCTAAACTTCTTAAAAAAGTTTCACTCGGATTATAGAATGGTATAAACGTCACTAGGCCGGTATATAACCTAGTATAGCTGACGCGGTTGAAGTTCGAGAAACGAGTTTTTTGTGATATCGGCCGTGCGTCGTTTAACATTTATCGTAAAACCATTTCTTAAGAGACAAGTTAATATAAATAAAAATATATTTTCTTGGTGTGTGACCACTATTACGCCACATTCAGCTATAATTAATTTGTTTAGAGTGTTTTTAACGGTCGGCAACCAGTAAAATTATTAACGGATGCCGGCCGTTAAAGTTTTTTTGTGCTTCTGTTTAACTGCGGTAAGTCGATATAACAAAACAAAATTAAGAAAAATAATAGATATAGATCTCATTACATCCAAAGCAGTATTGTCATTACGAATACACTCTTACATTTTTAAAGTTTCAAGGCAACATTTTAATGTTTATTTGAAAAATATTTATAGGGGATCCGAAGTGAAATGACTCCCCTTTCTGAAATACTTTAGGGATACGCACTTGATTATCAGTCACTAACACATGTGGACAAGGGCACGGCTATTAGCCGTACATTGCGATCTCAAAATCCACCCGAAAATATCTCGATGCTCTCTCGAAAAGTTTGCTTCTCTTTAGCTTCCTGACCCACGCGAATTATTAAGGTGAATAAAGGCATCAACGGGGTGGTAGAGTTGTGCGAGAAAAAAGTGTCATACACTGGGCATAACTGTTTGGTTTGTGATAATTGACAACAATTTATGAAACAATTCTTTTGTGAAACATTTCTAGTTTATCTCATAGCATTTCTATCTTGTTGAAGCCGCCCTGAAATGATTTTTACCCGAAAACAATGTACGCTATTATGCATTTTGATGGACTGCTCTCTGTTACTTGCAGAGATGTGTTGGCTTAAAAAGTAACTTTCAGATCTGGACAAGATACCCTTTTTTCTAGTTATGAAAATATATTCAGATAATGGATGTTAATGAATAACTATCATTTCACATTAGCAAACCGCTCTGATTACTGTTTCATGAAAAGATTGACATTCAATCAGAATTAGGAACAATGCATTGTCTGCGCCTTTTTTTAATCATTTTCAATTTCCTAGGACAGAGGATAAGATTCCAAATCCCAAGCAGCCATTTCAATGAAAATAAAATAAAAATAATAGCTTTATTGGATTTTCTTTTTCATTTTAGACTGAATCGATAAATATCTCCGACACTTAAGCAGATTTGTTCTGCGTGATGTGACTTCGATTGGATAGAAGTTCGCACGGAAGGGCCTAGGAGCTAACCATACCCCCGGACCAATTTTCACATCGTAAACGATTCACACAGGAAGTGTTTCTTGCGTTTTCAACATGTTTTACGTAGTATACATTTTCACACGCTTTCTCATAAGAATATTTCGTTCCATCCAAAAAACTGAAAAACCAATTACATCTTTGTAGACCGACACAGTACTAATGAGAATGTCAAACACAGAATTTTCTACGTTCAGCATGAGTCAACATTCTTCCGCCTGGCATTCATTTTTAATTCACCTGTTATCTGCCGGTTACTGGCCGCAAGACAACTTTCCTACCGTATCCTTTACTCTCCACAACGACGCGTTGGGATGGTATTATACGCACATGCTTTCTTGAGCCCCGGGATACTTACTCAGTAATTATACTTACCCAGTAATAATATTAGTTGAATTAAGAATACATTTTAGCGGCGAGCGATGTAGACAAAATCTAATTATCATAAATGTTCGTGCCCGTATAAAGCAACTATTTTGCCTTGAGAAACGAGCTACATAGTTCTGTTGTCGAAATACCCCCTCTACTCTCATACACAAACCTCTCACATCAGCGAGATGATGACACGCGCCGATAATCCCCACCATACTGTCTCCTTTGCTCATCCCCGAACTTTATCCTAGGTATTATATGCGTAAACTTTCTTGAGCTCTGAAGGACCTACTCCCACTCCTTTACTAATATTAGTTGAATTCAGAATAAATTGTAGTAAGGAGCATTGTTGACATAATCCGATATCCAGAAATATTCGCTTCCGTGTTATTTCCATTGAAAAACAAGCTACAGATTGATATAATAGCCCTGTCAAGTGTCGACCAAATAATAATACCTCCATTCCTCTCACATCTTGTGAAATGAGAGCTCAAGAAAACGTGTGTGGATAATACAGTTTTAAAAATATTTCAGCTACTGAATGGCTTATTAAGACATTGCTAATTACTTAAGGTCATTAATAGTATAACCGACACAATGTCTTAACGATTACTTAATTCACTTCATATTAACGTAAAATCAGTCGATCTATATAAAATGATGTATGAAACCCATTATTAGGAATTTTGAAATGGGCACTTTTCATTCGTGACCCTGCTTTTAAATTCCGCGCCATTTGGAGCAATCTATATACTCTGAAAACAAAACGTACACTACAAATACACGTCTAGACGAGCGGGAATCATTTGAAATGGAAATCGGCATGCTGACATGGAATTTTCCGATAAACCTACAAAACAACTGTTACATAGTTTTGATGAGTCAGCATTACAAGGTGATTATATAACATGTTTGTTCGGTAACATACCACTAGACAACTTTAAGATTATTACCAGATCAAAAATTTTAAGAAAAGTCTTGAAGTGTATATTATTTGCATTTTGTAGTGCTTAATTTATCAAAAAATTACGACCATTCTTTCACGATTGTAATACATTTATTTGTTATGTAATATGTTATTAATTACATTTTTATAATAATATTTTTTCGAACTCCCCTTTAGTTATTTTACAATTTTATTTTTATTCTTACTTGCTTTCGAAAAATAGTACTAATTCTCCAATTATTATTTTTTAATTGAGCTAAAAATATTTTTGTTGTTAATCAATACGTATATTGATACATAAGAGCGCTTTATTCGCGTGTGAATTAAATTGAGAGAGAGGGAATGTACGTCTCAAATGAGTAAAATAGTAAGTTGCCTGTTAAGAAACGTACACAACTGGCTCCGGCTTTTTGTCACGGTACTTGGAAACTGAACAATAACATAAATACTTCGTAAACAAATGAAATACGTTATCTAACTCAAGGAAGATTAACACTCACCTTCAGATCCTTCTTATAATTCACCAGCTGGTCAGTAGCAGGATCGCGAGCCATGGTGTAGGTAATTCAGAGAACCACAGGATTAGACCACAGCGATCAGCTGTACAGCTACCGCAGAGCAGAATGGTGAATGTTGATGGGACTCCCTGCCTTTTATTGGTTCGCTGGAACGCCTCCGATTACTGCGCTACCTAGGAGCCAGCGTGCAAAGTACGTGAAGTTTGACGTCACAAGATGATCAGAGTACTGTACACACACGAACACACGAGATAATCTCAGAAAACAAATTAGTTTTAATGGTGGGTTGTTTTTCATTCTCAACTATTCTTGAAATACTAATCACTAGATTTTTGGACTATTACGATACAAAGATGTCAATTGGAAAAACAAAGGCATTTTGCTTTACATCAGCCGACTACCAAATTCGAGACACTTTCAAAGACTTCGAAAAAGTTTGTAAAAGACTCCTACCTCAGTTATTGGGACTCTAACTGGAAGTTGAATGTTTCCAAACTTTATTTAGTCAGACAATGCATCCTTGACCATGTTTTCTCCGGAAAACACTTAATGAGAACAGAACTTACAAGACTAAGTTAGGTCATTTCAATCTCAATTTCTGCCATTTATTCAAGAGGTCTGATCCTGTCCTAAGTGTGCAGCAACAGTCTCCACCTCCCACATCATTCTTGAATGGCCTGTTACAAAGAATATTAGAAAACTTCTGGAAATGGAAGGAACCCTAAAATCAATACTCATTTCCACAGAGAGATGTACCAAAGTAATAAAACTTTTAGAAATTACAAAACTGAAAAAATATGTATAATTAAAAATATTGTAATACCTTAGATTGAATTTTGTTGTAAAAATGTAACTATTATATTTTTCCGTAAAATTGTATAATGATAGTGATCGCTGATGACCTTGATGTTATAAAGCGACTTTAAATGATAATAATAATAATAATAATAATAATAATAATAATAATAATAATAATAATAATAATAATAATAATAATAATAATAATAATAATAATAATAATAATAATAATTGGCCAATAATAAAATAATAATATATAATAATAATAATAATAATTCACCAAAACTAATAATAATAATAATAATAATAATAATAATAATAATAATAATAATAATAATAATAATAATAATAATAATAATAATAATAATAATAATAATAATAATAATAATAATAATAATAATAATAATAATAATAATAATAATAATAATAATAATAATAATAATAATAATAATAATAATAATAATAATAATAATAATAATAATAATAATAATCAATAATAATAATAATAATAATAATATAATAATAATAATAATAATAATAATAATAATAATAATAATAATAATAATAATTCAATAATAATAATAATAATAATTAATAATAATAATAATAATAATAATAATAATAATAATAATAATAATAATAATAAATAATAATAATAATAATAATAATAATAATAATAATAATAATAATAATAATAATAATAATAATAATAATAATATATAAAAACCAATAATAATAATAATAATAATAATAATAATAATAATAATAATAATAATAATAATAATAATAATAATAATAATAATAATAATAATAATAATAATAATAATAATAATAATAATAATAATAATTAATAATAATAATAATAATAATAATCAATAATAATTAATAATAATAATAATAATAATAATAATAATAATAATAATAATAATAATAATAATAATAATAATAATAATAATAATAATAATAATAATAATCAATAATAATTGCTAATAATAATAATCAGTGCCTCACACAATAATAATAATAATAATAATAATAATAATAATAATAATAATAATAATAATAATAATAATAATAATAATAATAAAAAAGAAGCATTTTGCTTCTCAGGGAAAGAAGTAGAGAGGGCCAAAATTATAATAAATAATAAAAGCTCAGAAAAGTTAATCATTTTAATTATTTATGTCTGTTAAATATTATTTTAATAATAATAATAGTTATTATTGTTATTATTTTATTTAATTGAAATTAGTATTAGACATTACAGTTTAAGTAGATACAACTGTTGTGAGAGCTTACAGCCAGTTTTTTGTCATTTTTATAATAATGTTAGCATCAGACTGAACAATAATTGCAATAAATAACATTTAAATTACTGACACATTTTATTTAATGTATGCTGTTACAATAAAACCCATATGATCCTAAAATATTTAATGTGCAGGACTTCCTTTTGTCTTGCAATGCACTCTTGAAACGAAGAATGCTCTCTTGAAACATGCACTTGTTTACTAAGAAAAATCAACTCAGCACCCAATTTTCACAATTCAATTGCTTTTTTATTTGTGTTAATTTTTCTTTGCAAACAAATATATTAATTTCTTTTGTAAATAATAAACATTTTACATGTTTACAAATATTACATACAGAAAATTGTTTGTAATTCATTTCAATACAGTATAATTCAATGAATTTGGCCACAAGGTTTAACAGACAGCTTTACACCAACCAATTTTTAATTTATATACATATATACAGTCAGCATAAAGAGTTTCTTAGGAAATTTTGGAGCGACGTTTTGGGGAACCCGTTTTACCCTATCCTCATGCTAGACTGTGGAGAAATATTATGACTTAATTACTGAGATGATACTAATATTACTATCTTGTAAAGCTGTCTATCAAACCTTGTGGCCAAATTCTTTGGATTATACTGTAATTTACATGTTTCTTGAGTGTTTATATGTTTATGAAATAGCAATAAGAACATTTCAGCATAGAAAGTATTTTTTCAAGCCAACTTTTGGGTGCTTATTTTGCTTCAGCCATTAGAAATTATGAACAAGTTAATTTGCCAAATATGCTTAAAATGGACTTAAGAGCTTATTTTCAAAGTTTCATTGTTCCCTCCCCAGACACTTTGTATATATTTGTTCCAAGTTAATACTTGGTGTATATTGTCAAGTATTATACTTGGTAGGTACTTTCTTCCATGACACAGCAATGATGTTCATTGCTTTGTTTAGTAGAAGACATGCACCTACTACTTTTTGCAAGGACATTAGTTTTAATCTAATTAATAGCAATAAATTTTCTTAAGCTAACTTTGAATTTGTTTCTAAGAAATCCTAATTGGGCCTTTTTTAGGATACAACTTAGGCAAAATGCCCTTTTAATCAAACACGTTATGTAGATTTTAAAAAGAAATCTCAACAAAGTACTTCTTTACGATTCTTACAGCTGCTTTCTAATTTGCCTTGTTTTGGCCTATTTTTAAAAATAAATGTATATTTTTGAATAAATTCGTATTTTGCTTTACTTGGATATTTAAGAAAAAAATTTAGTATTTAGTTTATTTTAAAAGTAAACAGTTTTATAAACTAAAAAAAGGCCCTAGCAATTCTCTCATGTCAATGGAAATAAAGTGAAAAAAAATATTTCTGTGGCAGCAATATCAGTTAATTATTGTTTCACTTCTCAGCATACTGTCAAAACCTTACAATTTCCGTTCACAGCTCTCTTTTCAAAGCCAATGTTGTGGTGGAGAGAAGATAGACATACAACATGAATAAATAACAATAATCAACTATAAAACAATACCAAAATCCAACAGTAAAACATTTTGGAAAACTTCACTTATGAATCTGGAATAAGTATATCAACTTTGCACAAATGTTACCTCAGTGTTTCAATGCACTGATGAGATAAACTCAGGAAGAGACTAAAAATACATTGACCTGGATTTCCATTGACAAGATAACTGGTGCCACATTTTTTCATCTAGCTCGTGCTGTCATTGGACCAAAATATTTAATGAAGTCGTTTTTGGTCACCATTGAATGTTTAGAAGTATTGTGTTAAATTGATCCCATTGATCATTTAACTTTTCTTTTCTTTTAATTACTTACTATTTATTGAAAAATATGATGCAATCATAACTCAGAATGAGACATAATTGTTCATCAGGAAATACATAAGCAGACTAACATATGCTTAGGGTCCCTCTCAGAAAATGGCTCCCAACATTTTTTAAACAAAGTGTTTTAAAAATGCAAAGGTTTTAGTTCTTGTTCACATTCATTATGATCACTTCTGTTCAAATTTTTAATATTACTAGCAGAACTCAGAAGACATTGTTCTGCTCTCTGTTTCCCCCCATCCCCTCTCAACTTTTCCCTCTTTTTCTCTTTTCCTCCTCTCTCTCTCTCTTTTCCCCCCTCTCTCTTTCTCCATCTCTCTCCCCTCTCTCTTTTTCACTCTCCTTTCTCCTCTGTCTCTTTTTCTCTCTCTCTCCCTTCTCTCTTTCCCCCTCTCTTTTTCCTCTCTCTTTTCCCTCTCTCTCTTTCCCTCCCTTCTCTCTCCCCTTTTCCCTCTCTCTCCTCTCTCCCTTTCTTCTCTCCACTCTTCATCTTGCGCTACTAGCTCCTCCTGGCCTCCTCAACCTCACCTTGTGTCACACAGCAATGACCAGCAGCAATGAAGTCCAGATGGATTGGGAACTGCACTTAAGTGAAGCACCATCTTGTGCAGCAGTGTCACCTATTGGAGTTACAATAAAATGATTAGCATAGAAACCTTCTCCATGAGAAAACACATAGACGGGCTGACTTCCATGGAGATCAATCAAATGGTGTAGGAGTTCATCTATCTCAAACATACCAATCTCTCTCTCTCTTTTCTTTTTGTATACTGTCTACTGTTTATTCTTATCAAGGAAATAGTCCCTTTTTTTATTAAGACAGTTTATTGTTATGAAATATAAAAACAATTATTAAAATTTACATGCATTTGCACCAATGTTTTTACAAGTGTTCCTACACCAGGGTTTGTACATTTTTACTTCTAGAAAGAAATTCATACAATGTTTTAAAAATAATATACAATTAAATCATAAAAGAAAAATGAGTACTCACTACAAGCAGATTTGGCCCACCTGTTATTTTATGTAAAGTTGATGATAGATTGAAGTTGTGTGGTATCCACTGTTTTATGTGAGGGTTTATTTATTCCATTTGGAAGTCGTCCACTCTGATAATAATCGAACTCACCTTGGTGTGAGGGCGGTCGGTACCAGACTAGGAGTGAAATTGGCTTGTGGAGAAGGGAAAGTGTGTGTGTGTGTGTGGGGGGGAGAGGGCAGGATGGAGGTTTGAATTTTCCTTGCCGGAGGGATTTTTTTAATGGAAAAGTTATTGTTAGAACTGAGAAAGTATTGTATCATATGTATTTGTAAATTTATTGGATTCCAAACGGGAATAAAGAACATTACGGGTCTCGATATTCAGTTTTCATAGTTAATCTATTGTAAAAATGACACAAATACCAGGTTTCTACTTGGCTGGTTACTTCTGTCGTAGGACCAAACACACCAATATCAATCATACATATGGAGGCATATGCATATACCTGGCCAATAACTGCAATTCCAAAGAAGTAAATGAATTCAAACAAATAACACGCGACTCAGACATAGAATGTTCAATTGTCGAAATTCCAAACCTGAACATTGTCCTCCTAAGCATTTACCAAGCACCTGATGGAAATCTTCAAATATTCTTAAAAAACTTACAAATAATCTTGAATAAATTAAAAAAGCGGGCTCAGTACTCTATCATAATCTGTGGCATTATAAACATTAACTTCATACCAACAGTGAATATCATTCATGAAAAGGACCGAATCAAAGTAATAAACTTAGTACGCTCCTATAATCTGGATGCAGTAATCGACACACCAACCAGGCAATCAAAGAACTCCCAAACAGCAATAGACCAAATCCTTTTAGACAAAACAAAACACACATACACAATCACCACTAATGATACGGGGCTCAATGACCACGATGTTCAAATACTCACTCTTAAAATAAATTCCACCTCATCAAAAGCAAACCCAATAAAGGAGACTAGGAAGTATAATGAAAAAAACTTGAACAAACTCATCTCACTGTTAACTAATGAATCATGGCCAGGAGTACAAGAAATATCTGACATCAACCTAAAGTTTTTCTGACATCAACACTTTCAATCAAACACTATTTCACCATCTCACATCCACTACAGTACCACAAAACAAACAACACACAAAACCGCAAAGCATGGATAACAAAAGGTATTAAAATTTCATGTGAATGAAAGAGAGAGCTTTATACTCACACAAAACAACACTCTTGCAATCATTTGATTGCAACTATACAATATGTCAACTACTATAAGCGATATTCAGCCATACTTAAAAAAGTTATAATAAAGGCCAAACAATTGTCAAATGATGAGTACATAAAAAATCCAACTAATAAAACTAAAACTATGTGAAGTATTGTAAAAAAAACACATTACCAGCAAATAACAAAACACAAAATATTGAACTAGTCCATGAACACATAAGAAAAAAAAAAACCCTAATTATACAGCCAGTATATTGAACAAACACTTCTCTGCAATTACTGGTAGACTACTACAAACAAGAAATTCAAATACTACACCTCTACAACCATCACCTTTCTTTAAAAACTCCCCTTCTACCATGTACATCACAGAAACAACAGCGAAGGAAATACTTCAAATTATAAACAAAATGCAAAATAAACAATTCACTGGGATAGACAACATCCCAGACTTCTTAATAAAACAGATTGCTCCATATATCATCAAACCATTGACATATTTATACAATCACTAACTCTTGGTTCCTTCACAAACTTATTTAAAACTGCAGTAATTAAACCTATACACAAAAAAGTAACAAACAAGATGTAATGAACTGTAGACCAATTTCACTCTTGTCAGGTTTTTCAAAAATGTTAGAAAAACCCTTCTATGAAAGGTTAAAAAGCTACTTGATACACTGTAACATTATCACTGACTCATAACATGGATTCAGGGAAAATCGATCAACTGAAACTGCTTTATTCACCTTTGTACATGAAATCCTCATGGCATTAGAGCAGAAAGAAATTCCTGTTGGTCTCTTTCTTGACCTTTCAAAAGCCTTTGACACGATAGATCACAGAATTTTATTGTCAAAATTAGAATCTTATGGAATCAGAGGAATTGCTTACAAATGGATAAAGTCATGTCTATCAGACAGAAAACAAATAATAGTATTACCTTACCAAAAAGACAAGACATCACTCCAAGCCAAGAGATGTGACATATGAGATCCTGCTAGGATCCACACTAGGCTCAATTTCATTTCTTATATTTGTAAATGACTTTCCATCAATAATAGAAAACAACAAAACAGTACTTTTTGTAGATGACTCTAATATAATATTCAAAGAAAGAACAGCCAAAGCTTTACAAGACAAAGCCAATTCAGACATCGACAAACTAATATAATGGATCCACCACAACAAAAAATCCTAACCAGAGACAAAACAATCACAATACTCTTTCACAACTCCCACTCAACACAACAATACTCACCAAATTTAACATTAGAAGGAAACAGCATCACACAAGCTTAGAAAACAAAATTTCTTGGAATCACCATACAATCCAACCTCAAATAGAACTCATGCCTAGAAGATACTAATTCAAAACTGAGCAAACTTAATTATGATCTTAGAATAATAAAAAGAAACAGCACCATTGAGACAGCTCAAACAATGTACTTCGCAAATGTGCACTCTATTCTTAAATACGGAATAATAATATGGGGCCAGGTACCAGAGGCTAAGCAAACATTCAAAATACAAAAGAGAATCATTTGAACAATAACAAATACAAAAAGAACAGAGTTCTGCAGACCTCAATTCAAAAAACTTAACATACTTCTTGTATATTCCTTGTATATTCATTTATGAAATTATCATGTTTGTAAAGAAAAATCTAGTAAACAACAACATACCTTAGAAATTTAACTCAAGCTTACACCCCTATAACACAAGGCAAGCATGTAACCTTTATCAACCAATGTGCACAAGCACATTATACCAAAAGAGTACATTCTCTTCAGGTATACAATTCTTCCACATATTACCAATACATCTGAGAAACACAACAGGCTTACACAACTTCAAGAATAAACTCAAGCACTTCCTTGGGGAAAAACATTTTTATAGCGTTCAGGAATACCTCAATGACTAATATGTGCAATGTGATTTTAGGTGCTGCAGTAGGATGAGGTGTAGATATAGAAAAAACCTGGCCATAACCTGCCTCCTCCTCACCAGTTCAAGATTTAAACTTGGAATATAGTAATACTGTTGAATCATGTGTAGTTGTTACCATAATTGTTATTATTACCATTAGTATTGTCATTACTATTATTATTATTATTTATAAGTAATGTTATTTATTATTATTTTTATTATTATTATTATTATTATTATTATTATTATTATTATTATTATTATTATTATTATTAATATTATAAGTAGTAGCAATAAAATCACTATATAAAATGTTATTTTAAGCAATTAAACAGTATAAATCTTAAAAATCTTGTTAAATTATTTTAAATTAAATTATATTATGTTAAATGTTTAACTATTTTGCTACTAAAAATAATTATCTACTATATAATATCTTAATATATCTGTAATAAGTATAGTAGTATAATCCCTAGGCCAATGACCCCATCTTGATGTTTTTTTCATTCCGTTTCCCTGGTCCTTTGAGCAAATGCTGAGATGGCCCCTTGTTTTGCTTCTGGACAATAAATGTAATTTCACTCGCTGCACTCAAGAAGATGCATGCAAGTGTACTCCCTCCATATACATCATATTTCACTCGTTATACATGAGTGTATTTGTATATGTGACTCAATAAATATTATTATTATTATTATTATTATTATTATTATTATTATTATTATTATTATTATTATTATTATTATTATTATTATTGTAATAATTGTTTTTAACAAAATGTATCTTGGGTTGGTCACAGTTTAATGAATGTGATGTGTTGAGTCTGTGTTGTGTAATAGAATTTTGTCTGTGTGCAGGGTGTTTGTTACTTTTATCCACTTTGGTTAGGTAAAGTCAAACATTACGACATTAGGTTCAGTGTCGTAATGAAGCTCTTTACCGCACCCAGTGCGGTAAAGTACTTCATTACGACACTCGTTTTGTAATGGGTTATTTCGCGACTAGCTTGATTCCTACTATTAAAAATAACAATTGTTCAAAGAATTTTTATTGACATAACTTTTTAACAGAATAAGAGTTCAAATTATAATAATAGCTATGCTTATTTGTTGTAAACATTAATTACAAATTTGCTGCAATTTGATACCGTAATTCCCGATGATGTTGAAGCTGTACAATTCATATTTGCATTTGAAATATTTGTAGATTCCACATTCGAAATATTTTCCCCCATAATTTTCATAGCTATCTCTTTTTTTATTTTGCACTGATGTTTCGACATAACCTTCAGCAACAGAATTTGACTTCCATCCACCGTGCCTCTTTTAACACATTCATGTCAGCACCTGCATCGGCGAGTAAAGAAGCAGATGATCGACGAAAGCAATGTCCTGTAAAAGTTTCAGAATTCTTCAAACCAAGATACATTGCTATTTTTTTTGGAATGTTTCCAAAAGTATTTATCCCAACTGGTTGCGAAGAACATTTTCCATTCTTGTAGGAGAGAAGGAAACGATCGTGCTTGACATTTTCCGGCCGAAGGCGAAAATATTGACGAAAAGTCTCCAAACAGTTGAATTCTTTGACACTTCCTTGAGTAATAACAAATTGTCTTGAAATTAATGTCTTGGTGTTTGGTATATTAATTATAATATACGTATTCTTATCCTCTATATCACTTAATTCTAAATTTTTCAATTCCTCTCTACGGCAAGCTCCAAAAACGCCAACTATTAATGTCACCTTCATCATTAAATAAATTTCATTATCTGCCTCTATTAAAAATTTATGTATGTGATCTTTCGAAAATATTTTAGATTTCTTGCTCATGTATCCTTCGCTCTTTCTTTTTAAGAAAGCTATCAATTGTGTGAACTTACTTATGTCCACATTATCATTAAGTAATATTGTACTCTTTAACATGGAATAATGTGACCATAGACTTGAGGGTTTCTCTTTTTAGACTTACCAGAGAAGTACGCCATCATAACTTTTTCCGAAATGGTTTTAATATGTTTGGTTGCACTCCAGTCTCTAAATAAAGTGTATTCACGCTCATATTTTTTTCGTGATTTCTCTGGTAATAGCGTGTCTAGAGCAGCATTTGCTGCTATTTCGATGTCAGAATCACAGCTGCTGTCACTCATATTGGAAAAAAATACTCTTACACCGTGGAAAGAATACACAAAGCTTGAGGTTGACACCAAATGTGTTTCAATTGTTATCATTGTTAGAAACAGTGTCGCCACTTCTAGAAAATAAATCGTTAGTACTAAACGAACGCGTAGGACGATCTTTTAGATTAAATCTAACTAATTTTTACAAAGTGGATAAAACGTTGTACGATATACGTGTCGTAACATCTTATTACAATACTCGATTGGTTACCAAACTCGGCCTAACGGCCTCGTTTGGCAATCTTCCAATCTCGTATTGTAATAAGATGCTTTACGACACTTATATCGTAAACTATTGTGTTCATTGATCCTCTCCCTTAGTTTTCTTTTTGTCTGTCCTACATATTTTTTAGGGCAATCATTACATAAAATTAAATAGATGTTATATTGTTTTTTTAATATATTGTTGAGATCTTTCTTATGTTGAATAAGGTTTTCTTTAGGATTATAGAGTTTTGGAGGCCAATGTTAAATTTATTACTTAAGTAAGATTTAACTTTATTATTGGTATATTGGTATTAACTTTATTATTGGATATATGGTAGTTGGAAATAAATCTCAGGATTTATGTTTTCCTGTACATTTTCTGAAGATATTGATTTATTATGTTATCACCTGTTATAACAAGTAGTATTTAATCTTTGATACACAAACCTTTTTATACATTTTATTGGGTATTTACTGGGCTTTGGCTTTTTGATACTATGGGCTATCTACGTGAAGGTCTAATTCTATCAAGACTCGAGTAAAATCAAGGGGCAAATTTATCTCCCAGACAATATGGCTTCCGGAAGGGACGGAATTTGACGACGGATGCCATCCTGAAGGTGATTAGTATTGCAGAAACCGCCAAGCGCGGTAATTGGGAAGAAGAACGGATTCTGTGCACTAGTAGCCATAGATATAAAAAACGCCTTCAACTCTGCTAGATCGAGGGACATCATTGGAGCACTGGTAGACAAAAATGTCCCGGAATACCTCCTGAAGATGATCGAAGATAACCTTCACGAGCGAAGAATAGTTTACTAGGACTCCTCAATCAAAGATCACGTGACTTTTGGTGTACCCCAAGGCTCGAGGATGGGCTACCTATTATGGCACGTCATGTATGACATTCTATTACAAATTGACACCCCGTCAGATACCCACCTCATAGGCTACGCCGATGATACTCTCATTATCTGCCGTAGCAACGAAATCGACTTGCTGGAGATAGAAGTGAACGAAACCCTTTGTAGGGTAAAAAGGTGGTTTGACAGGCTACTGTTACATATGGCGGTGGAAAAAGCTGAAGCAGTGTTAATCACGGACCAGAGAACATTCCGTTCAGGGGCGATTCTTTATTAGGTTCACAGGTTCATGCAACACTAAAAAATGTGAACAAAAGATAATATTCACTTCGTTATTTCATTCTCATTAATAGTACGACTTTCTTCTGCTCTTTTTATAATTTACTTACCAGTATTACATTGACGAACCGGTGTGGCTACATCACTCTTCACGTTTTCGAAATAACACTTCGTTCAGACCTAGTTTCACAAGAACCATTGGGTCGCTTCGGTGTTTTCATTGGGCACTTTCATCGGATCATGTTCACACTTATCAGCGAACTCCGCTTGGCGCAGCACTATCAGGCTATTGTGTCACCCAACTCCCAAGTCTCCGACGCGCTGTCAGTAAAAGTGTCCCCGATGTGATACTCTGAAACGTAAGTTTTGCATCAGTTTCTGGGAATAGACAGGAGAATGTTTTTGTATCATTCTTTCTTTATTCGTAATTTTAAGTTTTTACACTTATAATTATTCGATAGAATTCCAAATATATTTAAAATATAGTAAGGTACGGGTTTTTAAGCAATTTTAATAATTCTGACCATTAATCGATCGGGAAATATTGGAGAATGAGACCTGTCTTTTATTGCCACCATTGCTTTTGCAACACCCTTAAATTTAAGTCACCCACCGCCACTGATTCCGTTCTAAAAGCATTCGACTGGGAGACGTGAACATCAACTGGAGTCGTCAAATAACATATTTGGGAGTCGAGATCGACCACAGACTCAACTTTGCACATTAACAAGACTGCGGTCAAGGCAGCGAAGACATGCTCCGATCTCTCCAGATTAAAGCCAAATGTGGGAGGTCCAAAAGAGGCGAAACATGAATGATCTCTTGTGCAATTCATTCCCAACTGTTGTATGCGTCTCCAGAGTGGACTGATAAACTAGGTAAATCTTGCGTGAGAACAACTCAAGAACTGCTTATACAAACGGCAAGGGAAAGACATGTGGATATGTTATTGGTTAGTGAGCAACACAATATTGACGAAATATACTATTCCCAGGACTCGACTGGACGTGCAGGTTTATATTACTAACCTAATAACCTCAAACTGAGAATTAATAAATTTAAAAATACAAACCAAGGGTTTGTTTGGGTGGATATGGACAGCCTAAGAATATATAGCTGCTATTTCTCACCTAACGACTTGATTCAACACCACCTACATAATAATACATAGTAATAGTAGTAGTAGTAGTAATAGTAGTATTAGTAATACATAGTAGTAGTACATAGTAATCTAGGTGGTGTTGCTTGATTCAAAAATTTAGGAAACAAATAGACGAACTGGAAGCAAGTATGAATTCAGCACCAATAAATATTCGTGGCCGGAGACATTCACAGCTAGTCCCCGGAATGGGGTGAGAGCCGATCTAATCGTAGAGGTGAGATTGCGAATTCATGGCAGTGAAAGATCTATGGTTTTAAAAACAGGGAGTTCGCGTACCTTTCAGAGAGGTGCTGTATCTTCCATAATATTTTTGGAACCTCAAAGATAGCCAGGAATGTTCAGGACTGGCAAGTTCTTGTTGAAGAGACACTTAGCGATCCTTGCTATATAGAATTTTCCACGACACCCTCTGGAAACAGAGTTGGAAGAGAGACACAGTCAAATGTCGGACAATCATGGAATACCAAAAAACTAAACGAAGAAAAGGCCATAACATTCCTTGATGAAGTTAAACTGTTGCAGAATATTGGATGGTGGAAAAAAGTAGAGTCCCTCGAAGAGATATTAAAGAAAACGGGGAAAATCGTTAGATACGTGTGAGATCTCAATGCCTACACGCAGGGCTCCAAGGGGAAAAAACATGTGTACTGGTGGACTGCGGATATTGCAGAGCTCGTAGACTTGCAGCAAGAGCCAACACGGACATGTAACGAAGGGAAAATGCCGGAAGGGTTTAGTAATTGAGGTGGATAATGACTCCTGGGGAAAAGCCTTTAAAATTGTTTTTGGGAAATTTAAACCATCCAACATTGCAGAACAGGAAGGCCCCGAGTGAGTGAAGGTAATTATCAGAGATCTCTTTCATTATGAAGAGTTCTTAACGACCATAAACTAATATTTGAAAGCAGGTTAACGGGGCTTGGTCAGAAAAATGTACACTAGTTGTTTGCCAACGTTTCGGAAACTTTTATTTCCATCATCAGGGCTTGCAACATCGATAAACAACTCAACCCATTCACTGCACCATCCTCCATCTCCGGCATCTCACTGCATGTGCACCCTCATTGCATGTGAGGTGCCGGAGATGGAGGATGGTGCAGTGTATGGGTTGAGTTGTTATCGATGTTGCAAGTCCTGATGATGAAAATAAAAGTTTCCGAAACGTTGGCAAACAACTAGTGTAAATTTTTCTGACCAAGCCCCGTTAACCTGCTTTCAAATGAGATCTCTTTCCTAGCAGAGAACGCTGGGTAAGGAATAGACCTTCTGACTACCACTTCGACGATGTTAATTACTTCACGAAGGATGAATTGGTACAAACGATGATGAAGACTAAAAAGAAATTGGCGCCAGGACTGGCAAAATTTAAATAAATAATTCAAAACAAACTATAAAAATGTCTAATTGGTGTCACAATGCCCCCCTCCAAATACGTCACCGCTTTCGGGCCGCTGGTGCGATGGCACGATGAGCGAATCTTTCTACTCATTTTCCAGAACCTTATACAGTAAAATCTGCCTAAGCCGGAATCGAAAAAAATCCCAGTTTAGGGAAGTTTCCGTTTTATGTGAGGTTGACCATTTAAGACCTGATATTGACGTTTCTGCCCTGAAAGCAGTAAATTACGTGACTTCATTATAATTATCAAAATACATTAACATATAATGTATTTATGGAAGAAATTATCAATAAATGAATATAAAATACTCTTCATTGGCAGCTTCTTATTTTAGTTGAAACATTCACACCTTCCTGGCTGTATTCGGACTGTTTGCTGACTCTTTAACGCACAACGCGTAACAACCTGGCACGATGATATTCTGTTACACTCGCATGGTCTTGAGCACATCTGGTCGAGGGGTTATGCTTTTCAACGTGGAGCAGGGAGATGTGCGAATAGAAGCCATGGCATACACCTTCCCATGCTAGGTGCTATACCAAGAACATGGCGGACGTCACGTGATCGAAAAATCATTTTCAATGGGATTTGCCGCGAGTGAACATATTGGTGATACTGTGACGACATAGAATTACAACTTTCCATGACGTAAATTTCCAGGAAATACGAATTTTAGCCCTAAAAATGTCTTGTATCTTAGATTTTATTTTACGTTAAAAAAACAGTTAAAACTGCAAAAAGGACGTGCTATGGGGAAAAGTGAATTAAAAAGTACATTTTCAAAATTCTGTGATCCCTACACTAAGCTTCTCCATATACTACTTAAATTTGAAAACAGGAAAAAACCTCCCATGTAATAAAATCTATTTTCAAGGATACCAGCACAAATTTTAGTTTATCCATGTTTGGTCTTTCATCAATATTTCCCATTGACAAGTGGAAACGATAATTGAATAATTGTATTTCCCACTGAATTCTAGAAGACGTGCACAGAAAATGAAGTTACATTTATGTCCAGAAGCAAAACAAGGGGCCATCTCAGCATTTGCTCAATGGATCAGGGAAACTGGACGAAAAACCTGATCGAGATGGGGGTCATTGACCCGGAGGCTGTAGTACAATACTTGTTACAGGTTGTTTATACACATTTATATACAGTCCAAATGGTAAATAATGCATTATGTATCATTGTTAAAATTAATGTTACTTTTCTTGTGATGCTCAGTATAGTCTCTAATTGTATAGAAACAGTTATGCAGCAGAAACGATTTCACTTGGGATTTAAACTTTTCTATCGAATTTAATTGTTTAATGTCATCTGGCAAAGTGTTGTAAAATAATGTACATGTATTGTATGTGAATTTTTTGTAATGAGCTGTTGATACTGTCACCTGATGAATATGATTTCTACGTCGAGTGTTATAGTAATAGACATCGGTATTTTCTGAAAATATATTCCCGCCCTTAAGCAAGTCATTTTTGACAAAACCACTGATTCGTAAATAAACAGACACGGTAATGGTAAAATTCCTAGATTAATGAAGAGAGGCTTACATGAATCACGTGGGTGGGATTTGGTTATTATTCGTACAATTCGTTTTTGTAATCTAAAAGTCTGGGAGCTATAAGATGTATTTCCCCAGAATATTATGCCATATCTCAGGCGGGAATGAACATTCGCGAAGTATACACAACGAGCAGTACGAAGGCTGACTGAATTTGCAAGAATTCTGAACGCGTAGCATAATGAACTTAATTTTGTGTTCAATTCATTTAAATGGACGTTCCATTTAAGGTTTGACTGAATTGAGAGACCTAAAAATTTTGTTGCCTTAACATCATTCAATGGTACACTGTTCATTTTCAGCGGTTAATCATTTTCAGATTAATATTAGAAACGTTATATATCAAAACGTCTTCTTGTTTGAATATACTAGTGGAACCTAATAAATGTACTACTTTATATGATGGTTTATTGAGTAATTTTTCTCAAAATTACCTATATATCTCTTACTAAGTGTTAATTAACTTCTTTCTGTCTTACTTGATTTTTAATGACCCTATCAACCTCTATCTACTTCCTTTCATACCTTTATTTGATACAATACTGTGATATTCAAAAGTCTTTATCACGGTGTGTTCCGTCGTGACTTGTGTACATTAATATTACGCATTTCTTCTGTTTATATCTATCTGTACGTGGTTTAAAATATCTCCTATATTTTTCAGTAATATATACTTACCTTTTGCGACTTTCACAGGCAAACCAATCTTTACAAACGACGTCTCTAAAGAAAGAGAATTTCACGGAGACGTGACAAATTGCACTTTGACTTTAAAAATATGAAGGATTTGTTTTAAGAAAACGCATCTAAATATTCATGTCAAATGCAACTAGGAACACTCAGCCGGATTTTTGAACATATATCATTAAATAACTCCCAAAAGAAGCGTTTTAGGGCCTGCTTCAAAGAAACCTTTCCTCTCACGGTAACATGAAGGATAAGATTTTCTTCAACATCCTATTGGTATTATTTTGGCTAGTTCGACGCTTCTTGATTCTACCCCAGCTGTTCAGGGCCTGTAGAATATGCAACTGTATGTGAAATGAAACTAATTACTTGGTATTCTACGCGATTGAATTACACGAGTGTACCTCTCTGTTCAGTAATAACGTTAAATAAGAATAGTTTGAATTGACAATGGTGTATTGTATCAATTACAAGGAGACATGTAGAACAAGTGACGGAGGATAAGAAGGTCTTGAAGAGAAATATGTACACTTAATATGGAAATAGAAATGGGTTTAATATGGAAATGAAAAATAGGGAAAAGGATGGCGTTGAAGATGCGAGAGTTCTCGTATGGGTATGCTAGTTATATTTATTTGCATTGACATTTAAGTCTGAAGATGGAAATAACTATTGTCCGAAACGTTGCTCTTTCTATTATATATCACATGTTTTATATTGATATACGACAGTTACCCTAAAAAATGTTTTCTGCTTTTAAAATAAAAGGACCAAAAACAGTCTGATACCTTGAAAAACCTATAGGCAGAAAAATAAATGATAATTTTAATTTCAATAATCCATAGCCCGAAAATTCATAGCAATAATCTCTCCTCAAAGAAGTAACCCGTCCATCATTACCACAATAGTCATCTGAAAAAAAAAATTGTTAACCTGAACCAAAGTAACCTATCTTCTCCAGAAAACATGTAACAAAATAACCTTTCTTTCACAACTTCAATAAAATAAAAATAAAATAAGCACCATACCATCCAACCAATAAAAAACAAACAATAGCCTCGCCCCGCAATAAAAAACAAAATTTCATTCTCCCACTAACATCCTTTCTCAGTCTCGGCTAAATCCGGCGGAAG
This sequence comes from Teleogryllus occipitalis, assembly GCA_011170035.1. Classification (NCBI taxonomy): domain Eukaryota; kingdom Metazoa; phylum Arthropoda; class Insecta; order Orthoptera; family Gryllidae; genus Teleogryllus; species Teleogryllus occipitalis. The sequence continues at coordinate 23,897 of BLKR01003938.1, forward strand.
GGAAATACTTTTTATTTTTGGAAATGCCTTAGTTTTATAAACAAAATTTGCAGAGCCCAGTGGTGGGCACAAAAACAATCTTTCTTGATTGATACTATGTTTCATGTCTAATAACAATCGATTATGGTCCATCAGGCTGTTTTTTTCTTTGTACTCATGTAAATAATTTTGTCTCTGTTCAAGGATATTGTGGATTTCATTTTAAACTTGAGAAATTATCTAGAAATATCCAGATCTTTAATACATAAAGTTAATTTCATCCACATCAGTGCGGTTTTAATATTATAAATGTATATCAGTGCTGTTTTAATGTTTATAAATATACGATATTAATAAATTCATATTGTATATTAATAAACATTTTCTTTAGGAGTAGACATTGTCTTTTGGAGAATTATATTGACCTGAATTCAAATGGTGTATGTATTTAATGTTATTAAGTATTATGGCTCTTGGCGAGTATATTTTTCATTTTCATGGATTATATCTACTAAGGCACAGTGAGTTCTATCATACGACACCACTTCTGGTGGGATCGATAGACGCACTTTTTATCCATTCCCTTGTGTAGGCTGCACACGAGGTTATCTCCTATTGAGTCATGCATCGTTTACGCTATCAAAACATGTGTAAGCAAATAATGGCTTATATACTATTGAAAACAACACTAAAATTATCGGTGCAGCTGGCATGGTCGCAAAGATATAAGAAATATTATTATTACAGATTTTCGTTAATAGATTACACTTGCTTCCTCTTGAACGGAATGAAATTAGTTTCACGTGAAAGTGGCTAATAAAGAATAACCCATTCCTTTTACTTACTGCTTTACCATTTCTGGATCATTAGTAATGAATAATTGGGCATCAAACCCAAAATTTACACTTTTTAAGTGTTAAACTCCTGAGGAGAGTATGTTTCAGTTTGATGGATTATTTTTAAAATTGTATTTAAAATATATTTATATGGAAATTTGTAGACGATGAGTAAATGGTTCCCCCCCATGATGAAAAGTGAGTGATAGACGACAAGAAAAAACGCCCACGCCAATGGCGGTCGTCAAACGACTCAATGTCTTTGAGTGCTAAATCTGCTCATCATCAGAAGGTGATGACTTGTCTGTGGTAGACTTCTGTTGATGTTGTGCATTAATAAACCACGAACACACGAGTTTGCAAGATTTGCCTGTATGCTTAACATCGATGCTATTGTGGTTTAAATTCAAAGAGGGCTACTGTGAAGATCCGAATAACGATCAAACTTACCATTCTTACTTTCTTGCACTTCGATGCGGGTTGTATGCATTCTAAATTATAGGAATTAAAGTTATGTTACCGGCATTAATTATTCAGGAAATGTCTCATCGATTGATGTTTAATGGCACGTCAACTGTTATGTTCACTGTCCCGTTGATGTAGACAAATTTTTATCGCGGAATGTGGCGGTGTTTCTGCTCGACTAGGTGGAGAAATCCGGCGCCGATCCAAACTACTAGTGGGGAATTGCATCCCCTACCAGCCGGGACGAGCTCAAAGCTCCCGACTGGTATCCCGACACGTGTGGTAGTGTAATGCGTGTATATGTGAGGGTAAGTAAACGAAGAGAATAGGACAAGGAAGAGGAAGGAAAGATCGCGCGCGATCTGTGAAGTTTTGTTTGAATTCTGCACCGACATCACGTGGTATTGATAGAAGAAACCACAATAAACCACGAATCAGAGCATCGGGAGAGGTGGCTCAGTGCATCAACTGATGTCACTGCAGCGCCTCTAACCGGCAGGATTTTCGACACTAGCTTCTCAGCAAGGTGGTGGGAGGCGGTAAAGCTGGTTCTGAACTAAACTCAGCCTGTGATTGTTTTTGTTTGAAAACCGTAATTTATTAGAGGCGTTTTCTTGGAATATATTTTAATTTGTTACAGTTTCTAAATTCTCAAGTTGTCACGACGAGTCAACCGTTATTTGAAAACAGAATTTCTAAATCTTCCAAGAACTTCGTCGATTTAAAGATTGAGATACTTAGCTAGCCAGGGAAACGCATTATTTGCCTGTCATACACTTCAGAAGTCTTACTGACCGCTATAACTTTGAACACCAAACTTAATTTATTGTATATAATAGAAAATTCCTTGACTAAAGTACACGAACCAATGAAGTATGAATTATGAATATGGGTACTTTCTAAATATTGTGACTCATGGGCAAACATGCAGAGTCAAACCATACACAAATTAAATAAATACAAGGAAGGGCCTTAAAAACGGTGAAGTCGCTGCACTTGTTCTTTAACGCTCTCGACTTGGGCGTCATCAACGATGTGCGGCGCATTGTCTTCGCGTGAAGTACGTGAAGCGTCGCTGCGGCACCACCTGCAACCGCCACTCGCAACATTACCAGAAGTCGATGATCGCGATTCGATGGCTCGTGTCATTCGAGGAAGTGATGAACTGCGCCCTGGCAAAGGAAGTGCTTGCGAAGAATGTAGTACTTAGTACCCTAGTACTTACAGTAGTTGCAGGAACGATAGGAAAAGTTTTCGACAGGAATTGAAAGTGAATATCGTACATTATATTCAATATTGTACTAGTACTAATGTAACTAGTACCTAGTTGTAGGAACAATAGGAAACGTCTTCAACAGGAATTGAAAATGAATATCGTACATTATATTCAATATTGTAGTAGTACTAATGTAAGTAGTACCTAGTTGCAGGAACGATAGGATAAGTCTTCGACAGGAATTGAAAGTGAATATCGTACATTATATTCAATACTGTACTAGTACTGATGTAACTATTACCTAGTTGTAGGAACAATAGGAAACGTCTTCAACAGGAATTGAAAATGAATATCGTACATTATATTCAATATTGTACTAGTACTAATGTAACTAGTACCTAGTTGTAGGAACAATAGGAAACGTCTTCAACAGGAATTGAAAATGAATATCGTACATTATATTCAATATTGTACTAGTACTAATGTAAGTAGTACCTAGTTGCAGGAACGATAGGATAAGTCTTCGACAGGAATTGAAAGTGAATATCATACATTATATTAAAAAATTCCCTGAGTATAAGCAATTCAAGCGAGAGATACAAAACGACGAAGAGAACTGTAACGTCGCTATTGCAAATCAAAGACTTTGGTCGGAAGACTTTCTCCCTAGTACGTTCGTGAAGTTTCCCACATTGACAGGTAATACTCAGATGTTTGTTTAAAGAAAGAAGTAATTGTGTTGTGAGTTTCGTTAATATCTTTAATTACAAAGAAAAGCGCAAGTTCAAAAGTAAATTGTCTAGGGCCCAATTTAGAGTTTTCTAAAGTTCAATCATTTATTCCTTCGTTACAATATTTTTAAAAATTACAGCTCTAGAGGAGAAAGTGTATATTTATTTTTCATCCAATTACCAGGGACATAATAAGTAAAATATGTTTTATTTATTACTTCATTTTATGTTTTTATAACTTCATCTTCTCTGTTTTAATTGCATGTATACTCGCAACTAATATTACATTGCTCCCCGACCATCTCTCACACCTTCATGCTCGTTTACTGTAACTTAAAATATAGTTTTAGTTACAGTGACAAGTGAGGTGTCATTCGACGCATCTACCTCGGCCTACGGAAGTCGGATACTTTTTTTAGAGTCCTTCCAGAACATTCTAAAAGAATTATCGAAAAACATGTTTGTTTAGGGGTCTTAAGGCACACACAAAGAGTATCAATAGCTCGTAAAATTTTTCTCGACAGAAGGAATCATTTGGTGCTATTTGTGTTCTAAAGTAATATGGAAACATTATATTGTTCTGGAAGAGTTCTAAAAAAACCCTCTTTGTTAGGTTTCAAAGAACATACAATGAAACGCTGTGAATTACTAAAATACCTTTCCTGAATAACATGAATTTTTGAGACTTAATAAATCGAATTCATGATAATTAAAGCTAATTTTGTAATGAAACAGAAAACATTTAAATTGTTACTCTCGATACTTATTTGTGTAACGTTTTTGTACTCGAGGATGAACGGGCGACGTAACAGCATTATGTTTAAAAAAATCTTTTTATTACGATCTTTCACAGCCCAAATAAATATCTTTACTTAAAAACGCTGGAGGCGTCACGTTAAGATTTTAAATTATATTTATGAAAGGGTATTAACAATATTTGCGACAACACATTTTTCCAGCTTCTAGTATGCGTCAGGATCCATCCTGAAGGTGATTTCCTTAGGCTTGGGCATCAAAATTGTTTTGTTTGCTGTGTTTCACAAAGAGTACATTTCCTAACTCAAAAAATTTCAGTTTTTTTGATTATTCTTAATGTGGATGTTGGGATATCTCTATTGTTGGAGTCAATGGTAACGTATGTATATTTATTTCCCATTTTCGACCATGGCGACCCTTTCCAATCTGAGACATACCTCCTAGTCAAAACACTTAAATAAACTCCTATCCCCAAACATCTCATCGATGTCCTTCATTTACTCAGTGAATAATTGGGGAACCAATGGAGCTCGTATGCCTTTCGTTGCTTGCACTAGTTCTAGCGGTAATGAACTAGATTGTTGCAATTACATGACGCTGAACCATTACCCCGTTGTGTGGCCCTCAATATACTACCCACTGATCAGGGGGTGAGGGTGGGGATGCGAATTAAAGGGGAGGATTCGATTGAGTGACATTTCCGAGCTCGTCAACTGCTGTGGCCATTAGTGTAGAGAATGTGTAATCATTGGAGACGGCAGTGCCCCTCCCCAGCTGGATGTTGAGATTCGGCGCCGACCGACATGTCGGCCTGGGGGGATTTTCCCAGCGGGACACTACCCCAGCCGGAGCAAGCTCTAAGCTCCCGACTGATCCCGCGGCATGTGTAGTAGTGTAGAGCATGTAGATGTAAGTGTGTGTGAAATTAAAGGGACTAAATAGGACAAGGAAGAAGAAGGAAAGATTGTGCGCGGTCCGAGGCCCGTATAGCTCCGGCATTTGTCTGGTATTGATCGGGGAAAACACGGAAAACTACCGATCAGATCAGCCAGCCGCCAGAATTCTCCTCCGGGCAGCGGCTGAATTCGACCTAGCTGTTAGTGTAGCTAGGGTTCAAAATCCTCCACTGTCGGGGCTAGAACTCTAGGACCTCCCAGTCAGAGCTACACATACTGTGGCAATACTACTTCGGTTTTTGTAACGTGGCTCGTGAGGGTTTGTCATTGTTGTTTCTTCTTTTTAAAGCGATTTGCAAAGTTTCAGTTCAATCGAAAGGTGGTCGGGAAATTTTGACAGATTTGACAAGGAATGACTCAAATGCAATTTATCACTCCTACACAACATGTATTTTCATGAAAGAAAAAGTAAATAGTAACTTACAGAACAGGAAAGTCAAATCTGCTTCCTACAAATGTTGCTGTAATCAATGGAAACTAAACTCCATTCTTCTTTCACGACTAGCAAAATATTGCATAAGTTTTTTTTCGAAAAATGAATGCGTGTATCATATGTTCACAACCAGTGGTGATTCAATAGGCCAAAGTGGATAATCATTTTTCACTAATTCTGTTTCTACCAGCAGTTTTTATTCAGCCATGCACAGTGACTTTCTTAAGGGTATGGTATGCTATTCGAAAATTCAGGGAATCTAATGTTCTTATCGCGTGTGCCAGAACAACCATTCTCATAATAATAAATAAAATCTCTAGGGAACATTCTGGTTCACTCTCTTTATAGCAAGGGAGAAATATATGCCCCATAATCATTATATAAGTTATAAACTTCTCGACAAATGGAACGTTAATTTATATTGGCAACACATGCCACTTAAAATAATGATGAATTGTGGTAGCACTGGCCTACGAGTAAATGTGAGATGGCTTGTTTGCTCTCATCTGCTCTCTGGCGGGGAGTACTGCAATCACGAGGCAGTGGGTGCAATATTTTTGATCAGGTGATATACGGTTCATCGTAATTTTAATTCTCAATATTAATTAATTTCTCATTCTTGCTTACCCCAGCTGCCATTGGGATGCTGGGGTTGATTTCACGCCACTAACTGAACCTACTAAAGATCAGACGTACGTCTGGTTTGAGGGTGCGCCTTTATGCAATAGCCCACCCCACAATATAGGCAATAGTGCGTACAATGTATAGTTAAAAAGAATGTTGGTTACTGTGTTTGACATGAAGTCGCTGACATGTCACAGGGCCTCAGCACCACAAGACGGCTTTGTAGTCATGGTAATGTTTTACTGTGTAATATGTTTATGAAATAAGAAATATTTGTATTTTTACCGTTTTCACATCAATCTATTTTAAACTATTCAAAATAATCAGTATTCTCAGTAATTTATCTACAGTTTACAAACTTAAATTGTTACTCCTAACGCTAAATGGAAATAGGTGTTAAGACATTAAACATTGCCATAAATTGCGAAAAAATACATTTAATTCCACTGTTGATGCTGCAGTTCTTATTGGAATTATGAATAACTAAAAAGCTGAAAATACTGATTTTATGCTACAGCAAACACTTGCTAGTATAACTATGCCTTTTATTTATTCATATTTTTAACAATGAATCTAATTATATTATAGCGTAAGGTGTATTGTAGCGTAAATTTATAACGTATATTTGCAAGTATGTATTTTAAAACTGGTGTCTTAAAAAGAATTTTCGACAAGGACTCTGAGAAAATATTTATTTTACTGATCATATTAAACCCCATTAAGATGAAATCTGAGGCTCCTTATCAGGGAGGGATGTGTTATTGTATTCATTTTGAGTTATGTAGTATCTATAACATTGGTATTATTTTCTTTGGAAGATGGGGTCAAAACTCCTATTTGGAATTATAATTTTAGTAAACATATATTTCATAGACTTCTTAAATTTTGATGTAATCCTTTTAAGTCATAATAAACATATCTAAAAAATATGGCTAATTTACTCTTGGTTTTGATTTACTGATTACGTTGTGCTTTCATCTCACAATAGAAAAATCAAATAGATCGTGGACCAAATCAAAGGACTCACTCACAATCAACAATACTATGTTTCAAAGAGTCATTGATAAACACTGATTTGCCATAAAATTGCTGCTTCAAGTTTTAATGTTATTGTGGTATTTTTGGCAAGCTGAAATCAAATTCCAAGTCACAAAGTTTCTACCAGGTACCATTTATTTTTTAAACTTTATTTTATTTTCCTTATAACGTAATTTTCGTGTGCCCAGAAAGTACTCACACGAACTATAATACTTTACATGTGTAGTTTTATAATGTCAGGATTTAAAAACCAAATGTATTTCAAATGCGTGTTTATAGTCAAATCGTGTGTTTCAAATCGTTTATAGTCAATCAAATTGTGTTTATAGTGAACGCCGACGGTACCACATGATTCTTATCTGATTCGGGATGCGAGCGCCTCCGGAATTCGGAGCGAAATAACGTGCATCCTTGTCATTACCCTATGTAGGCAGCCAACCCTTGGTGACAGACACATTCTTATCTTATTTTTATGAAAACGTGCATTGGTAGTCTTAGTTTCTCTCACTGTGCATCAGCATATGTTATCTGAAAAAGAAATCAGCTTCAAGCTGTATTGTGTAGTAGAATACTGTGAATTTGTAATTCAGTACGAAAGTATATTTACCATTTATACATGATCTAGAGTACTTTTGTTATATATGTGGGAAATACAAATTGTCTAAACAGCGGAGTAATATTATAGATTTTGTAAAAGAATATCTTGCCTATTTTGCAATGAAACTTGGAGACTGAAGTAAACATTGGACAACCCACAAAGTATATAGAGTATGCATTGAAGATCCAAGCAATGCTTAAAGTATGTTCTGTTTCATAATGGAAATGTTTTTGGTTCAGTGCCTGTTGACTATTCAGTGATCATCAGAGAATAACACGCATATTTGCAACTAATGTTATTGCGAGTAAACTTCAGTGAACACAACTGGCAAATTTGTGGCGATTTTAAAGTTCTTACAATGCTGCTGGATCAACAAACTGTTTTTTCCAAATGTCCGTACTTTCGTTGCTTGTGGGATATCAGGGCACGAGCTGGTACTGGAATAAGAAATACTAGCCACCTCAAGAACGTTTGGAAGTTGGTTGTAGGAATGTTGTGCGCCAGTCTTGTGAGTCCTAAAATTTTGCTGCCGCTTCTCAACATTAAGCTTGGCTTAATGAATCAATTCGTAAAGGCTTTAAATTTATTTATTTATTTTTATTTATTTATTTAACGTCAAAAAAAGTGAAAACTGTGTAGGACGTGCTGTGGGGAGAAGTGAATTCTGTGCACATTTTCAAAATTCTATGATCCCTACACTAAGTCATATACTACTTGAATTTTGAATTAATTAACAAAAATAATAAGGAAGGAGTCTGTTTTAAGTACATATGTGACAAATGTCCAATACTATCTGAAGCAAAATTAAAAGAAGGTATATTTAATGGTCCTGATATAAGGAAACTGATGTCAGATGCAGCATTTAAAAACTCTATGGATGAAAAGGACAATGCAGAATGGATATCGTTCTGTGAAGTTGTTTCAAAATTACTTGGTAACAGCAAGGATCCCAATTACCGAAACACTGTGGCTAACACGCTTGAAGTACACAAGGAACTTGGTTGCAACATGAGTATTTAAATTCATTTCCTGTTTTATCACTTAGATTATTTGCTTGAAAATATAGGATTTTTGAGTGAAGAACAAGGCGAACGATTTTACAAAGATGTGCTAGAGTTCGAAAGGAGGTACCAGGGACGGTAGAGCATCAATATGCTTGCAGACTATTGTTGGATGTTAAAGCGTGAAACACCTGAAGACAAACATAAAAGAACAAGGAACAGGACAGGAGTACTTTCTCAAGTAAGAAACAACGGGTGTAAAATTTGTGTGAGATAGTGAAGGTACAGGAATATTTTCACAAGTAAGAAGCAATGGGTGTGTCGTTTGTTTCCAATTGTGAAGAAAACAAGGCAAAATAATGCAAAAGCACTCTAGTAACCTGTATTAACAACCATACACATTCATTTCAGCAATTTGTGTACATTAAATAGTGTTTTTACAGAAAATAAAAAAGTATTATAAAAACGTTTGTGTTGAAATTCGCGTAATTATACAAAACATGTAAAGTGATTTCGCAAGAAAACCTGATAGAAGTAAACCTATTAAAAATTTGGATTCAGCACATCAACATTATATAAAATCACGTTTTTTACTTTAGGCAACAAACAAAAAGTTTAAATTTGCAGGCTAGTTAATTTACCACACATGCACGGAGTAGATTTTATTTTCATCTACTCTACTCCCGCGTTCTTCACGTATGTTTTTCTTTCAAAGCTGAAATTGAGTATTGTTTGACATTAATAATAATAATTGTTTGCCTCTACCATAAACGTATTCAAATAATTTGGGACATGGTCATGTTGATTTCACTTTCTTGAAAAAGAATCAGCAATTTGCTTTCAACAAAACACCGTAGGTGACTTCAAAAAAAAAATCTTCTTTATTCCCTACCAAATGAAAGGGGCTAATTGGTCCCTTAAGTTGAATAGTCACTCCATGTTATACCCAGAACTATATGTAAATTCATCCATGTAAATTCATCATAGGCTGCCAATATTTTATTGAATTACTACATCGCTGACATTGTTTACTCCATGTACCAATTTATATAAATTGTATACTATTTAATAAAGACAATGTGTTTGTAAGCATGAGCAGCAAAAACAAACTACCTCAATAATTAAAATATTAACATATCTGTTTAATTAAAAATTTAGGGTGAAGTAAATGAACTATTTAAGCGCGTGAAATCCACAATCTTCTGAAGATTGATACGAGTTGTTTCAACAATAGAATAAATCAAGGCCATAAAATGGTATTTGTGAGAGAGGTTGATCATATTCCGATCTGGAAAAAGTGTCTTTACGGCCGACAAGCTTACACTATTTTATCGCACTCTCTTCTCTCGCTTAAATTTACAGTTTGCAATTTACTCTGTAATGAATCAACTCTCGTGCTGTAAAAAAATTAAAAAAAGCTCGCAAACTGAAACAAAATGAGGGAGTAAAGTTGCCCCACTCAGTCGCGGTATGTCCAACACACGTTTCAGTTCACAGCGTTACTTATTCATGGTTTCATTTAATATCTGTGTTTGATATCTCAGTATTATATGTTTAGAATTGCATGCTTGATTGTATGGTTTAGGTCGCAAAATTTCTTGATCTAGGTTATAAAAGTGAATACTGTAAAATATGGTTCGTGAAATCCAACTTGAGAGGTGGGTGGGCAAAATATATTTTCTTTGAGAAAGTTGGAATTGAAAAGAACTTGTCCATTTAGTCCTAGTCTCCCGTACTTTGAAATATCCTGAAGTAATGTGATTGAAAAAATTACTCTTCTTCGCGTTCATGAGAATGTTATTAGAAACAACTCATAAACCATTTATTTAGTGCTGTACACGTTTCTTCCATAATAAAATAGAATCCATCAACGATAAACATTAAACACAAATTTATAGCAACAGTTAATTACAATGTAAAAGCTCACACAATTGAATGTTCTGCTTATTTCCAGAGTGGAAGATTATGCATATAGATATTAGAGTATATAAAAACTACGCAACTACAAGGAAATTAATTTTCGTTCTGAACATTCTCTGACCTTTCCCAAATTTTTCCAGAAGATCGGGGTCATTGAATTGGGACTCGGTATGTTTGTGTTCAAAACAAATAAATGTGGAAACAGAGTCGCGGATAAATAAATAAAATGTCCAACGAACAAAATGACAAAAAATTAGTGCTTGGGCAAATTCGGCTCACAATCCAAATAATAAGCCGTAAATTTAAAAAATCACAAAAATAAATTGTATTGTCCGTTGTCCTTTTTTTTGCAAGCACATTTATGATTAATAAGAAATATTTACAAATAATTTCTTTACAAAATCTATCCTGTGAAAGTTTTCATTTACTCCCAGAAAATGTAAATTAAGATACTAAAATGTATACTAACTATGCTGTGAACTTCAAACGTCATTAAGGCTTCTTTACTTAACATATCCCATTTACGGTGATGAAGCAATTAGAACGGATATGAATCTATTCTTGGACTAGTTAATTTAACTAATGGTGCTACAGAATGGCACAGACTTTCTCGTATTAAAGTTTTCTATTTCCTTTGGGGTGGACTAGCATTATGGTCTTGCCTTAACCTCTTGCCAGCTGCCATCTATCGACGCCCAAAATATTTTTGGAATTTTCTCGATTTTTCACTTGTCTAATAGTAGAAGCAAAATATTACTTTAAGAAGATTAAAGAATAGTAAAACCTCGTCCTAAATAGCAATTTTCATTGAAAACTTTAGAGTAGTTTTTAAGAAAATGGCGCTGAAGCATTACTGTTAATTCGAAATTTGAAGCTCTTTTTCACAGAAAATTTTTGAGTTTACGAAAAACGTCAAGAAAAAAATTAGACCCATTTTTGAGAAAATGGCGTTTGAGCGTTTCTGAAATTGAGGAATTTTGAGCTCATTTTCAAAGAAAAATATTGAGTTTTCGAGAAAATTTACACAATATTATTTAAAGCAAATATACTTATAATTGCAATAATGTGAACAAATCGCCGCTAATATAAATATTAACGACGTGAGAGACAAATAAAAAAATTACATATTTGTAATTTTTGAATGAACAATAGAATCGATAAATATGGCGTTTATGTCACCTAAAATAGTACATTCCGTTCTATCTCTATAAAAAGTTTAAAGAAAAACTTTGGTGCCGTTTTCATGAAAATCTGGTTTTTGTAATTTTTTAATATTGCACATCCGTAATGCACGTAATATTGCGCGAAAACTACTTCAATTTTTGAAAATGTACATGTCCTTCATGAACGAACTAAATATGGAGTACAAATTTCACTTGAAGGAGAAATATATCTATAATATCAATTTTATAGTTGCAGGAAGTCTCCGGAAAAATTTCAAAGTTTTGAAATTTTCGAAAATCCAGAGTTAACTGCGAAAATAGGACCTATTCCAGCTTTATAACTGTACATTACTCTACTCTTTAAAGAAATGAAAGAAAAATCGAAAACCTTTTCTGAGAAAATTTTGAAAATGTCTGAGGGGCTTCATGTAAAGTACACCCAAATTTTAAAGAATGATTTTCAAAATATCAATGCTTTGATTCGAGCCAAAGCGACCGGGGAATAATCATTTTGGAAATATTCTACGTATGGTTTAGGCGCTAGTAGTGTTCACGGACTGGCGGACGGACGTTTGGTCGTCTATTGATTTTTCAGTATCATGAACACACAAAACACGGATTCTGGCTACACCACGTATTAGAGAAATTTTTCTAAATTTTGCAACACTTTTTCGTTATCAGGGTCCGGCAATGAGAGTTTGTGTGCCGAAAATTCTCATTTTTTCCCCGCAGCATTACATAACTTTCTCTACACTACATATATTAGTATGTATATACGTTCGTATACGAGAAAGTTAAAATTCATAATAATTTTTTACGGATGATTTACATTTTGAATGTAGATATTGAAATATTGATGTCATTTTGTTATTCCAATTCTCGCTTGAATAAACTAAATAGGAATAGCAAACGAAGAAGAAAACACGGACATTTTTAGGTGTGAAATACCCCGTCGAATATCTAGCATTTAGTAATTTGAAATGCGATTTTTAATTTTGAAACTCATAAAGCGTTTCGTTACAATTCCATTTAAATAAGATTTTTTGTGATTTTCCCAAAAATCACGAGGGTTTTTGGCGCAACTCTATGATTTATGCACAACAAAATCCAAGTACATCTCTTTAAGATAGAAAATAGCTGAATATTTTCTGGAAGATATTAAATGTTTACAATTTCTTTGGATGTGTAATGCTTCCCTAACACGACTCTAGGACGGAGGCAATTGGCATTCGAAAAATGGTACAAGGAAAGACTTCTTAGATTAACGGGAATTAAGAACATACTTTCACTAAGTTTTACTGGAGCGTTTAGACAAACATTCATATCACATACCTTTTAAAAGTTCTTTCATGAGTTACAATGAGGTATTAAAAAATCTTCAGTTTATATATTGTCATTAAAAGAGTATTGTCGGTCAATATTAATAAATTGGCGCTGTGTTGAAAAAACAGCATTCAGGCGTTCCTATCCCGATTAATTTAGAAATTACTGTGTGTGTTGTATTTTTTATGAACCATAATTTTACCCTTGATACACTATATTTTTACTTTTTACTCTTATACTTGTACATCTTTTGCACTTGAAGATCTGTTTGTCTGCAACACCCTATTTTATATTTAATGAATGTAAGATAGAATATACTTTTACACAATGGTAGGAGAAGCTGACCCTTTAACAAACCAATTAGATTAAGACGCAGGTTGTGCTGGTTAGTTGTATTATTCACTCCAGGCCGGCGCGGAACATCCGCGGCCTACGCGGAACGTCCGCAGCGGAAATTTCGCGTCACATATTGACTTACGAGCACGTTCAGACCTGCGCGGCAGCAGATCGGCAGCGTTTTATTCGCTGCGAATTTCCTTTCGCGGTCGGACGCATTTTTTCCGCTGCCGCTCCAGTTTCGCTGTGGAAACGAAGGCAACGACTCGTCAAATTTCGAATATTTTCATCTCGCCAGTGAATCTGATTCGACAGAACGGTCAGAAAAAATACTTCTTATCATGTTCAGTAATTCAATTAATTTTAAATAACATAAACTTGTATTTTTAATATTTTTGGTCTTAAAATTTTGTACATTTTACTAATGAAAGGTTTCAATAGGTTTATAATTCTATTGTATATATATATATATATATATATATATATATATATATATATATATATATATATATTGTGTATATAAGAATAACAAGTGGTTCTTCTGGTGAGATAGCTTCATAATTGTTACGTGTCAGATTTTTTAATGTCTTGTGCGATCAGATTCAAAATTTCATCAAAACAGGCACTGGTAATTCTAGTAAATTAAAAGCATTTCTCATTCTTGGTGGCATCAAGGTGTGAATTTTTCTGCACTTTTTCTTTTCTAGGTCCAAATAATAGACTCTTTTCTTCGTTTCCTAAAGATATATTAACTATTTAATGGAAAATCGTAGATAAAGAAGATAAAAGCATCGTACAATATGTGCTCAGAAAACGTACGTATTGGCATTTTCATTCTTGGACATGAGTAGAAACGACCGCGTGTTCTTTAACGGATGAGGAAAACTGTCACCAAACGCTGACTCTTGATTGACGCTCCGTTGTGAATGGTCTCGCGGATTCCGCCGCCGCGTCTAGCGCGGAACTTTCCGCGCCGCACCCGCTGCGGATCTTCCGCGCCGGTCTGTTGGAGCCTTTAATTCTTGAAAATGCAAATGCTGCGAAAACAGCAAAAAAGAAATGATTTTCAACGCGTAATCAACTCGACGGAAATACACTGAGTGTAGCGCATGCAAGGAGATACATGTGAGGAGAGGAGAGAAAAAGAGAGAGATAGAGGGAACGACAATGAAAGAAAGAAAGAGAGGACAGAGAGAAGAGAGTGAGAAAGAGAGAAGAAAGAGAGGGAGAAAGAGGGAGAGAGAAGAGAGAGAGAGAGAGAGAGAGAGAGAGAGAGAGAGAGAAAGAGGGAGAGAGAGAAAGGGCCTCCCCATGCCGTACATGAGCACTATCATACTTCAGAAGACGATCGAGAAGTGGTGGCAGCGAAATGGGGCCCCAATTTTGATGAGTGACCACTTCTATCCACAACATCTACAATATTGACAAACAAATTTCCGTGTCGACTCGGAAAGAGATCTAGACCTCTCAATGCGGTCTTAAGAATGATACATAAGTTTGACAGAATGTTTTGAGAGCCATCGTTTGCTAACTTGGAGTTTGATATCAGACTGCCACCACTGCTCTCTCGAGCAGTAACCTTGGCGAGGTTACATTTTCTTGTGTGTAGTTTACAAATGAGGCTATCAGGCGGACCGGAAAGCGAGCACTTGTCGTTTCTTTCTTCTCCTTCGTCCTTGGTCGGCCCGCTTCCGCTTCCGCTTCCCTGAGGACGCAGTCGTGGCGATGTCTGCTCGAGGTCGTTGCTCGCCCCAGACTCGCTCTAGGGATCGCCTGTTCCAGAGCGGACGAGCAGACGCGCTTTTTAATTGCTTTTAATTAAAGTGGGTTTAGATAATCTTTAAGGCGTTAGGGGAAGCAACATAAAGAAAGCTGTTCATGGTACTTTTTATGGGAGCTTTTTATGCTCTTAAAGCTGGATTATTAGGTTCTTTAATGATAATAAGATGGGTATTAGAGGGATTCAAGTTTTTCTGCCCGAAAGAAGAACACGGAACTAGACCATTTAGAATTCTTGTTAAAGAGTTGTTATTGTATATTTAGAACAGCAAAAAGTTATCAGAATGGATTTACAATGATTACAATAGAAACATGAGCCGACAAAGCCTAGAATGACGAGAACAAACAGGATTAGATGTCACAGAACCAACACCAAGTTATCAGCTAGCAGGGCCACCGGACCTGGAACAGGTCGGTGGTCCCAGAGAACCGATTCACTGCACGGGAACTGACTCACTCGCGGGACAATTTATCTGTTTGCGTGAGATGCGAAGCTGTGATAAAGCTTCCTTGACACTACGCCGCGTCCTGTCTGTGAGTCTGTTCTTGCGCAGGTGAATCGGCGAATTGTGAGTCAATGGGTGAGGAATCATTAAACCACAAGAGCCTTCGCATAAATCGAAAATTGTAAAAAATACATTTTAAATTACATTTCTAAACACAAAAAACATATATTTTATAAACAATTATCTACAAACAAGACCATTAACACAAGTTGTCGCTGAGTCAACATACAGGACATTCCTACGTGTTCGGTGTACGCATAGCAGTCACCGCAATGTGGCTGTTACGAGAGGGGTGAGGGAGATTGGAGCGTTTTGGGAGGGATAGGTATCGCCCCTTGAGAGAGAGTGAACATTCTCTGCAAAGTCTTCAACAGGTATCCAGAACGCAAACCAAACATCCAGACAATGACATTTCAATTAAAATGTGGTTTCAAACCCCAAAGTTGGATGTAAAGGTGTACCACAGTGCCATTTTTATTAAGACAATGTCCAATCGTTCAAAATCTAAACTAAAGAACCTGCTACTACATTATAAACTAGTGAAATGAACTGGTGCGAAAAAGGAAACAAAAATACTAAAAAATCTTTAATATTTCCGAGAAACTACTGGCGTTTTCTATTTTTATGATTAAAATTTTGAAGAAAATCACTTCGTTCCACCTCATACTGAAAAAGTTTGAACGTGAGAATCGCTTTTAAATGGGAAAGCAAATCAAATTTGTTCTGGAAAACTTATATCATCGTTGGTATCAAAACAATTTAAACTATTATATCTGATAACTTACAGGGAATGACAATTACAAATATAAAATATGCTAATTATTTTATGATATATTTATTAAAAATTAATCATTATTCCCCTATATTTGTACTGTCATTCTTATATTTATTCTTTGTAGCTGGTATATGACCTGTTCTTTCGACGCGTTCAAATGAAATATAATTTTAAATAAGGTATAGACGAATATGACTATCTATATGGTCTTTTGTTTGAGTATATGCTTTTTAATGACTACAAAACATTTATCTTTGACATTTTTTCTTTTATAGTGCTTTGCGCATTCTTTCTCAAACCATGCTAATTGTGACTGAGGCGATCTGCTTTTGTCATCCCTGAGAATAATTCCAAACTCAGAGGGGCGATACGGAAGTACAGGGAGAAACTGCACTAATGAAGCAACAGACAAGGAGTAGTATTTTGTGCTTCCGCTAGAGCGTGTTGGTCGCGTTTGCACTGTTCCTCTTGGAACCGCGAATATCTACAGATGCTCTGGCTACAACAGACTTACACGCCGCACTCAGAACGTTAGCATCGGCGATTTGAGTAACATGATTACTACAAACTGTTTATTTGACTCATTTCTTTCTCATGACTAGGAGAAGCCATAGTTCTGCGGCCTAGATCTTATGAAACTTTCAGAAATCTAGAACGAGTGGAGGTACGTTGTTTTAAATATCTATTTATAGTAATTCTGGTAGCAACAACTAACATACGAAAAGGAAACGATTAACATCACTTCAATAAAAATATTTCCATAACATTGATTCAATTTTGGGCTTCGATCATTTTAATGGTAACAAACTTATCACATTTCAAAATTCACACCGATTTCAAAAATATGCGCCGTGTGGGACCTCCGCACTGATCTGTGTGTGGGTAGCTACATGCTCCATGTCAGTAGCAAACTAACTAAATTTTGAGTATGGTATTTCGGTAACGAGATCAACAGTGATCAATTTTATTGTACTTTATTCTGTTTGAACATCGACACCGGCAGTATGTCTTGTCAACGCATTAGTATTTCTTCAACACGTCACAACAGGTTAAACAGGATGAGCGGCTGGGAATCACAATGTTTGAAATATACAGCGAGTTGGTAAAGCTTGAGAGGATTAAAATATAGGTCGTTATTCTTAAGAACAATTCCCAATGTAATGAAGTGTCTCTCTTCTGCATTAGGAAGAGTTGAAAGTCAACTATCAAAATTTTTCAACAACGAACTAGCATAAGAAAAGCAGGCAATGCAGAAGAGAATACTGAATACCTCGTGCAATAAACAGACCGTATACATTCATTTTCAAGAGTAGATCGGTCCAACTTTGGAAATTACCATCGAGATACTCAGATCATGTTCATGCAAAGAGAGACTGGGTTCGTATGTCTCTACATCTTCCGTTTGTCCATCACAAGAGTTTGAACATTTTTCACTTCCTAAACTTTTTAACTCGTCACATTAAATAATGTTCGGTGACAAGGGCATAAAACGTTTTAAAACTTTCACCCCGCCAGCAGAAAGTAGTTTCATAACTGCTTGTCGTTCACACGTATTTTTCCGCGCACATCCACACACTATTAAGAATGCCAAACGCTTGTAACAAACAAGTCAAAATAAACATCCAGGAAAACATTCTGAACGGTAATTAAACACTTCCATTATTGCATCTTATAAGAATTATCACAGAATTATTAACGAAAAACAAACAATAAGTCACATACGTAGGCCGCTTGGATGTTCTTATTGTTGTCTATTGTTGGCAAGAAAAAAATAGAATAAAAGCGCCCCCCGCCATGTGAAAAACTGACAATGATTTTCAGGTTTTCTTCATTTTCACCATTGAATGTATCCGAATATAAATGATGTGCATTTAAAATCAAGCATTGAAGTAGTATTACAGTGAAATTTGTGTTGAACGTTTATTTTCGATCTAAGGTTCAAATTCAGAGACCTGAACATCATTTCGACAGTTGGAACACACGGCAGGTGGGCGTATGTGCACACACAAGGGCAGGGAGTAGCAGGAGACAAGGCTGGGGAGAGCATTCGAGGGTAGTATTTGCAGAGCACTCTTCCTCGTATTCCCAGTCTTGTCCAGGGGGCTGAAAATCCCCTTCGCGCACTATATAGCTTTTCGCAACTACAGCTACCAAAGCGGCATGGCAGGTGCATGAGGGCAGGCGTGGGACGGACATTTTGCACTGAGAGAAGCTGAACCATGTACCTACACACTACATAACAATACTATCACCTCCGCCAAACACCACAATCACCATCTTCACCTCCGTGAGAACACATCTAACGAACCAAACGAAGCAATTATAACGTGGTGGCGCCGCGTGAAAGGGTCGCCATTTTGTGTCTGCAGTCGCCGTTGGGGACACGGCTTCTGTGCGACTTCCGCCACGCGACAAAATATCGATCTTGTAGGATTTACTTGCTGACGATGTCGTCTTGGCTCCTCTTCTTCGCTTTTCAACCCAAAATGCCCACGCCGTTCACACTTACATATGAACAACAATTCATCTAGCAATATCGTCAACGATCTTTATCATATGATTATTTATTAATATCATAGAAACACAAAACGTCATGAAGCACACTTTTATGTCTAGAGTTCAAAAATAGTTCGTCACAGATGACTTGCTGCGCAGCGTTGGGTGCTAGCGGTGCCTTTTAGGGGATAGGGAAAAGTGGGGGGGGGGGGGGGGGAGTTTGCAAATGTACACAGCTGTGCGATGAAGGGAAAGTTTGCACAGGAGAATGATTCAGAAAGGTACTTTCAGGAATGAAAAGTCCTCCGAGACCGCGCACTTTTTCGAAATTGAAGATTTTTGTTTTTGTGCACCTACTTAGCAATAACTTGATTTTTACAAACGCCCGTTTTCTGAATGAGAACAAAATAATGGGCAAGAGAAATGTAGAATGAAAATGCGATATCCCATTCCTAAACATTGGTTATTCTCCTTATTTTTGATCACGTTTTTGTTAATCGTCTATCAAAAATGAGTGTAACACGACTTATAATAAGTAATAAAATAATTTTTAAGGTGGGATATAAACGGAATTTTACCGAGAGGAATACGTACCCAACTAAATACAGGGGCAAGACAACCAAGGCTCTACGCATAGTATGTAGAGTGGTAGATTCAATAGAAATGAAATTTTCGAGGAAATGTTTATCTAAAAGAAATGATGTTGCTTATTAAATTGTTTATATAAACATTCGGAAAGTGAAACACTTACAGAATGTATTAAAATTTAATGTCAATGTGCCTAGTTAGTCATATTCGAGGACATATTTTGCAATTAGAGAAATGTACCGACATTTAGGGATGCATTGTCAATCGAAACTTCCCTGCCCATTATTACTCTACTACAGGGGAAATAAGGACGAGCACTCTCGGATTTAAGGCAAACTTTGGATCCTGTATCAGACAGATATCGAAGTTCGAAGCAAAGCAATCAGTGCAAAGATAACGCGGATGAAAACATTTAAAATACAGATTAGAGAAAGAGGAAAGAAAGAGTTCAACACAGGAAGCAGCAGGATTGAAAAGTTTTAGGTCCATGTTTTCAAAAGAAGAGTACTTTGCTTAAAATAAAAAAGAAAACAACAACAAACTATTACACATATTTCGTATATAGCCACAATTTGTGTGGGATTTATGTTGTTTGTTTCAGTGTTTTTTTCTCGACTATCTTCAGTTATATGGTTATGTTTTATATTTAGCATTATGAGGAAATTCACTTTTATACTGTCAACATATTTGATTTTGATTCTTATAAGAAATAGAAACATAATTAAGATTTATTCACAAACATAACAGTGTTTCTATTCCTCAATTTGAAATATTCTTACTTAAATTTAAACTCACTGCTTTATATTTTGCAAATGAATATGATGTAAAATAATTTAATTGTGTTATTTATGAACTTTTGTAGTTAAATTATGGTAAAAATAATTTTCAATATGCTGCAATTTCAAATACAAAATAAGAAAAATATTTCCCTGAAATACTAAATATAAAACATAAAAATTTAGTAAGAACGAAATTGTCCCGAATAAAAGCGTTCATCAATTAAAGGAACCTGAAGATGAATTAAAAGCGTCGTTACTTATCTTGTATTTTACTGCTTCTTAAACAATTTTTTTAAGTGAGTATATTCCCTTGAAAGGATTGCATTCATTTATTCCAGAAAGATCTTATTATTGATATTATTATCTTTTATTATTTTTATTCCTAAAAAATCATTTCAAAAAATAAATAATAAATGTCGCTTACGTATTTTTACTACTTCATAACCTCTGTAACCTAGAGAGTTACAGCTTCATTTGGAAAAATCGAACATGTGTAGTATGATCTAGGAATGAAGCAAATTGATACAGCGAAGAAAGACACTTAGCATAAAGGGAAAAAGAATTATCCTTATATGATCTTCGGAAATTTCAAGCACAGATAGAAACAGCTCGTGTAATTCCGAGAGTGCATGTAGAAGGAGTTAGCAGAACTGAGGCTGGATGCTGTTGCCAAGACGAGATGGCCGAGGACACACATGGTGGGTAGCACTTGTACCAACACCGCCGCCTCCACCGCCGCCGCACAGCCGCGCAAGGGACCAAAAAGCCAGGGGGGCCTTTGTAGACATGAAAAACCAGTACGCAATACATCTGTAACAATATCTCGGTCTCTTTAAAAGGCACTGCCGAATACAAAAGGTCAGCAACAACAAGGGCGGGCAGCGGGGCGGTAGAGACGGTGGCGAGTGTCGGTTGGCAACGGGATGCAGGGAGTCTGGAGAGCAGATGAGATCAGTGTGTGTGTGTGTGTGTGTGTGTGTGTGTGTCCATCGATAGATCGTAGACGGTGTTGGCGCCATGCGCTCATTTGCGGGATCGCAATGACAACGTAAAACATCGTATTCTAACTATGAAACTTTTATCTCAATGTTCAAATATGTTTAAAATGTTACGAGAGTGGAATCATAAGGCATGTCTGGAGCAACATCACTGGAAATTATTAGATCATTAGAAAGTATTATCAACATCATTACAGGAGACGAATCACTGATCGGGAAGCAAGTTCACAATCATTGAGTACATCGTTAACAAATTATTTGTGCATGGCAACCATCTAAAGAATGTTAGTAGACTATTTGACCCGGTGCATTCGAAGAATACTGCCATTGAACTATTCCGTTTCAACAATTTTACGTTTCCCTTTCTACCTCTTCTTAAAGAACCAATCAAAATTCCAAAGTGGATAACATCGTTTCAGTCATTTTGTCATCACAGATTTCTTCGACACGTCTTCAACTAATTAGACTAGATTTTCACACACTCGTTTTCAGACACACAGTAAAGCTAAATGCATTTCAGAAGTTCCCAAGAATCGGATGAACTTTTACAAAAACACTTTCATGGACATTCACGGTCAATTTATCGTTTACATTTATGCTTGTGATTACGGTACGTAACAGCATACAACCATTACATGTAACATGTCAGGAGCGTACGTGCTGACGCTTAAAATATCCAACGACTTTTAATTATGAAAAATGATTATGAATTTAAGTGATGATTTTAAAGAACACATTCATTTCTGTAGATACAATTGCCATGCCTGAGATGTATTTTAAGCTGTTGTTGCTGTGTTATTGTATGAGAGATAAAAGTTTCACATGGAGGATGAATGTTTCCATTCAATAGCCAATCTCATAAACAATGTAATTTTCATTCTGTGAAAAAACAAACATTCAACCATACATCCACAGTCGGCGTTTCGACGAGTGTCCTTGAAGTGGCGAATGGCGATGTTGGGTGCACCGTCTACGCGGCAGCGCGTTGTCGTCCGTCGCCAGCCGCGGCCGCTGCAGCGGGGTGCTGGGGCTGGGGCTGGGGGCCGGGGGCGGGGGCCGGGGGTGTCCTTGAAGTGGCGAATGGCGATGTCGGGTGCACCGTCTACGCATCCCCAGCGGCGGCAGCGCGTTGACGTCCGTCGCCAGCCGCGGCCGCTGCGGCGGGGGGCTGGAGCTCGGGCTGGGGGTCGGGGGCGTGGCGGGGGGCGTGGCCGGGGGCGGAGGCCGGGGGTGGCGGCTGCTACGGCTGCCCCGGCGGCGCGTGCGGGCGCTGCTACCCCGGGGCGGAGGCGGCGCCGGGGGGCGGGCCGGCGGCGGCGCTGCCCGGCGGCGGGGCGCTGCCGGGGGCGGCGGCGGCGGAGGCGGGGGCGGGCGCGGCCTGGCCCGGGGCGGGGGCCTGGCCGCCGCCACCGCCGCCGTCCCCAAGCGACAGCGCCTGCACGATCCGTGGGTCCGCCTTGCTGCCCTCGCGGAACTCCTCCAGCGTGAGGCGGTCGTCGTGGTTCTTGTCCATCTGGTCGAAGATTTTGTCGACACGCTTCTGCGGCGTGTTGTCGTCCTCCGCCGTCGGCTGCTGGCCCTGCAACACCACGCGCGCCCCACGCCGGCGTTAAACATAGGCAAGATCAGAGGGTAGGCGTCGCAGAGTTAAGGCTCCCACAGACCGGCGCGGTAAATCCGCAGCGGGCGCGGTGCGGAAAGTTCCGTACTAGACGTGGACCCGGAATTCGCGAGATCGTTCACGCCGGAGCGTCAATAATAAGTCAGCGTTTGGTGACGGTTGGCAAGGTCGCTCGACCCAGAGGGGGAGCGAAGACTCCCGAACACGGGCGGACTTCCACGAAATTCGAGCTGCAGCGGAAGAAACGCGTCTGACTGGGTTACAAATTTTGCCGCCGATTAAACGCTGCCAATCCGTCTGCCGCGCAGGTCTGAACGTGCTCATAAGGCAACATGTGACGCGAAACTTTCGCTGCGGCCAATTCGCGTAGGCTGCGGAGCTTCCGCGTCGGTCTGTGGGAGCCTTAAGAGAGAAGCAGTCTGAGGGGGCAGTGGTTATGTGTGCACTTTTCCTTCCCACTTCGCAATCTGCATGATGTTAATCCTGAACACAAAATAATGAACTGGTATTGGCAATGAAGGCCAATAATATTCGCAATTAAGTGGACAAATAAATGCTTTATTAGGAACGTCCTTTTGGATAAATAATTCATTGGAGCTTGTAGTTACATAGCACTGTTTATCAGATTTTTTTTCCTTTATACTTCCCCTTTTATATGTTGACCACCCAAAAAAGTACTATCCAAATATAACGTGGGTATTAGTGCTGTAAATGATGAATACAAACAAAAAAATAATAAAACAAACTGATATTTCATTATACAACGCGACCACTGTGCATGTTTGAGGTCAGTACTCCGCGCCGGGGCCAGTGTGACAGGAAATTTATGAGCATCTAGCTAACTTTATTGTTTTGAAACACACCTAACGCAATTTGTGCAATTCTACCCAAGAGAGTTGATGCGAATGTAACTTCCGCACCTATTAACGGTATAAGTTCTGCGTATATATGAGACTTATATTTTAGGGTAAATGAATATGACGCATCTGCATTGGATGAATCATACGTCACCAAAGCGTCACCAAGCCAAATCACAAGTAGTTTATACAATATGAATTTTAATGTACAGAAAATTCAGCTATTTACGTGTTTCGAGACTTCATTCCATCATCAGTGGCTCTACAATATAGAAATTGAACTACCAATTTAGCATATGAATAACTAAGATACACAGAAAAATTATATTATACGATGTAACACTACAAATTATTTCAATAGAGTACTTACCCAAGTAACAAAGATTAAACACGTCGTAAGTCCTAAGACGGGGCCTTTTTTTTATGCCGTACTAAGGACATAGACATACTGAGGGAAGATGAGGGAGGAAATAGAAGTGTGGTAAAGCTAGTCAAGAACTAAATTTATAATGGGACTGGATTTTAATTGAGATTGTTCATTGAGACATATTAAGATAGGATTTTTGAATAATTTTAAAATTTCTATATTTTCCAAAATGTTCAAATTGTTGCTTTTATTTTCGAAGTGAAGAATTTTGAAGTTAGTATTCGGGTCGAAAAAGTTATTATTTTGAATAAGGTGGTTGGCAAATGCGGAGTTTACTAGTTTGTCCCCATGATCTGAAATGTTCATTGAATCTACTGCAAAATTTCTTACCTATTTGTCCTACACACGCTGAATTACAATTGTTGTATTTTAATAAATAAACTCCACTTTTTTACATTATGGGTAACGTAAATTTATTAATGTGAAAAATGTTTGGAGGGTATTATAAGTTTTATAAGCCACCTTTATGTTAAATTTGTTGAATACTCTTTCTATCTTTTTTCGGATATACTAGGTCCAACATATGGGATACTTGGAAACTGTTTCTTTTTAAAAGGGAAATTTTGAAGAAAGGCCTTACTAGTTATTAATTTAATTTCTTTTTCTTTCAGACATTGTAATGATTTGTACCGGTCCGATAACATAATTTATTAAATAATTTATTGAACAGTATTTCCAGTCGAACTCCAAGAGAATTTAGGCAACGCCGGAAAACAATGAGCGATCGTGCCGCGGAAGGGGAATTTTTTGGAAATCAGTGAAAACGGGAAATTTGGGGCAGGGCAACGTGAACACCATTTGGCGGACAATTTTAGAAAAACTATGACACCAAGATCAAGAAAATCGCACCACGGGTTCACGAGAAATCATAAACGAAAGAATTTGTATTTTTAACATGTTTGAAGTAGCAACATGAAGTCATTGTTGATATGCTAATGACATAGGGAAAACCACATTTCGGTTAATTTCTTGAGAACGCGTCGACGGATTACGTCGAAACTTTGGAAAGCAATAGAGGAAATTACGAGGAATCCGGCAAAATTAGTCTCGACCCGGAGGAACGAATGCAAGACCGGAAAGAATTAATCTAAAGTATCATTACATAGGGGATTAAGAAACAATCGACGCGCGAGTAAAATACAGCAACACCACACGGCATCCCGGAAGGTACGAATATTACATTGTAAATAAAAGGAACAATAAAAAGACCCGATGACAACGGATTAAATGTTTACAAGGCCCAGAAGAAAGATAGTGATTACGAAACAGCGCTAAACACCGAAAATGTCGAACTTGAACATAAAATATAGTGGTGAATTTCAGTCGGTGATGGGCGGCTGTTTTGAAAGATGAACAACGCTAAGAAAAGGACAACAATATTGTGTTGAAGTAGACGGGTGAGAAGCAGCTTAGATCTGGGAGAGGTCAGATGTATGTGATAGTAGTGAAACTTTTATTTTCGGACTTGAACACGATACCGTTGATTTTATTTTGCAGTGTTAAGTAATGAACAGTAATCTATCGCAACATTTATTGGTGATTAATGGAATTTAGGTCGCGTTAGAATATTAGTAGAAATTTAATTATTTTAATTATTCGTCATTTTCGTTCGTGTTTATAGTAATTTTGTAATAGTTGTTTTTGTGTTTATCCCGGAATAATTGAGCCGGCGGAATTAAATTTAAGGACGGTGAATAATCGCCGCGAACAGTAATTTTTGGATTTTGGACGACGGGCGATTGAATTGGAGCCTGGGCAAAGGAGACTGGTAGCCAGCGAGTATCTACGTGTCCAGCGGGGTTGGAAGCAGACGGCAGTGCTGTGTAGGCGAGATGCGCAGAGTGGCAGAACAAGGGAAGTGACGACAACCTATTTTTTTATTATTGCGTGAATGAAGGAAATCCACAAAAAGGAAAGACATTCTGTTGAAGACCAAGTATTGTTTCATTAGTATTAGATTAAATTTTAGGGTACAACAGAATGCGCATTCGAGTGAATGAGTGTAAATATTTTTTTTGTTGTTATGTGTGAATGTGTATAATTAATTTTATGGGTTATTGTATGTGTTTGAATATTAGTGTCAATGTGTTTATGCAAAGGAGCAGAAATCGCCGCGACCAAACGAATGCGGTGATGTTCATAGACCGTAACGGGCAGAATTTGTGTTAAATTTGCTAATACAGTAAAATAAATAGATGAGCGCCTACGGCGGGTCATTTGAATTTTGAATTGTGTTATGTGTACGTTATTTATTAGCTAGAAACTGACCCAAGCACGATCACGCCGATATTTTTTTTAGTGTTCTCCGTATGGAGCGATCACGGGATTCACGCCAAGGTGAGGCGGGCAAATGCTAGCTGAGGCGCGGGCACTAAAGATCAGCCGGGAATTAATAAGTAGGAAATTGTGTGACAGTGGCGACCAACGTGTATGTTCAGATGTTGAGGTTTTTTAGGTTTATGTGTATGTTTATGTAGGTGTTTATTTATGTTGACGTATATGTTTATGTTTAGTTTAGTTCAGTTAGGCAGGAGCCTCTTTTTCGTTACTACAGTGGCGCCCAACGTGGTGGGCGTGAATTAAAAAAATATTGGGTCATCGTGCTGTAATTAGACAACAAGGGTCAGTTCATACAATAACGGTAGAACCATGGAAACGCGTAGCGGAAAATTGATTAGTGTACGGGATGCGTCGGAGTCCGAAACGATTTCTGCGTACGAGGAGGGCGAGGATTATCAAAATATAAAAGAGTGTACTGTAGAAGGGGAAGCCAATGTAGCAGGTGATGTACGGGAGGCGGCGACAGATCAGGCGATCGCGAGCAGAATCCCGAGCGAAGAGCCAGCGATGGAAGAGCCTACACTATCCATGATATGGCGGTTACTGGTCGACAACGTTCAGATGACTAGGGCGAATGAAGAACGTAGTGCAAGGCTAGAAAGTAATTTGCAAAGCAAAATAGAGAGCAAATTCGGAGAAGTGACAGATCAGATACGGGGGATTAATTCCACGTTAGATAAAGTGCAGGGTGAACTGCAATCCACCGTAGCGAGCATACGCGAGGAAGTGGGCGCGTTCAAAATTGAAATGGCCGCGCAATTGTCCAGGGTAGAACAGGAAACGAAGGCGATTGAAGAGAAGGTAGAAACTCGCTTTGCTATTCAGGAAGTCGTCAACCAGCAGGTGAATTCTAACCTCGATGACGTGAAGGTGGTCGTAGACGGGCTGCAGAACAATATACAATTGCAGCAAGTGCAATTGTCGGATATCGGCAAGGGTGTCGAGGGCATTCAAAACGCCGCGAGACGCCAGGACGTTCGGCTAGGGCAGCTCGAAAAATCGGTGACCGAGATTGACGACAACATTAGGTCGACCGTGCAGGGCGAAATTAAGAATTTAAAAACAGCAGACAACGGGCAAACTAGAGAGATTGATGAGTCAATCTTACGGAAAATCGCGGAACTAGAACGACAAGTGGATACGGCACGTAGGTCAACGACCTTCGGCAATGTCGCAGGGCATGCTACATTGCCGAATTATTTACGGTTCCACGGTGAGAGTAAAGAACAGCCATACTCGTTCTTAACAGCTCTCGAAAATTACTTCACAGTAAACGGTATTCCCGAAAGTGTTAAGTTGAGGTTTGTAGAAGAGGCGTTAAGTGCAAAAGCGCAATATTGGTGGCAGGCCTTGACGCCGACGCCGACGCCGACAACTTATGGGGAATGGAGGGCTAAGTTTCTAGAACGATACTGGAACCAACACCATAAATTTGAACTGAAGTACCGGTTGATGTCGGAGAGATTCCGTAAAGGGGGCTCGGAAAGCATGAGCGATTTCGTGACGCGGAAAGTAAGCGCGTTTAAAGTTTGCAGTGAAGAATTCAACCCCGCTGAAATAATCAGAATTCTTATTCGGCAAATGCCGAACAGGATCCGCGAGCTTTTGTGGAATAACATGCCCGAAACAATAGACGACCTGATAGAACGCGTCAGTCGGTTTGATCGAGCGTATGAAGGGGACGACCATGACGCGCAAGATGATCGAAGCCAGAACTCCGGTAATGGTTACCAGAACCGGTATAGCAACGGGAAGAATAGGCAAAAAACATTTGCGCGATGGAAGCGCGAGTAGAAACAGAAAAGGGGAAACAAGAGAAATCGCAGGGCGGTCAGGCACCGCGAAAATCGAAGCCAAGAGAGAGCGACGTTGATCGAGTAAGCACGGAGCGAGCGGTTCAGGACACCCGGAATCACAGTACGGGAAATGTAGAGGCGACGCAAGTGCGTTGGGAATGCAATGGTAGATCGGAAAACTAGAAACGTTTGGGGCGAGACGGTGGCACGAACCAAACGACGTGGGAGAAATCGTGACGGTCATGGCTACGGCCAGCATTATTGTTGAAGGGGACGAATTGCTAAGAGAGGACAAAGTGGAAGGAGGAAAGCCGAGTAAGTGCTTGATTTTAAAAGGCACGTGTTATGGAAGGGAAGTGCAGGCATTAGTGGACTCGGGAAGTAGTGTAAGCGCGGTGTCAGAAGAATTCTGAGAGAAGGTGCGAAAGAGCGGGCAAGTGTTGATAGAGCTGCCGACGCGGAGGCTTCGTGTCGTAATGGCGAACCGAAAAGCGGCTAATACCACGGGAAAACAGATCTGGCTGGAATTGGAGCTAGGGGAAATGACCATAGAGGTAGCAGCGATCGTGGTCCGGGGACTGATCCGTGACGTCATCCTAGGTATGGACGCACTGAGGGCTTACCGAGCCGTCGTCGACGTAGGTACGAGGAAAGTGACGCTACGATCGAGAGATTGTATCGGAAGCGGCCCAGTGGTCGCCGAAACGGATGAGGCGGAGGTCGAGGGAGACGAAGTCCAGGCTACAATGGAAGAGGTTCTCCAGAGCGTGGACAAGGCCGTGAACGGTGTCATCGACCAGGAAGACTGCCCGGGGCGAGTTCGGAAACTGTTAGAGGAGCACCTAGAAATTTTTGGAGAATCGTCAGAACCAGTGAAGGGTTATCGATTCAAGTTGGAATTGAAGGACACCGCACCGTTTTCCACAAAGCCGTATCCCATACCGTGCAAGTATAGGGCGCAAGTGCGCGAGCTAATAGGTGAAATGGAGCAGAAAGGAGTCATTAAGAGGGCAATAACCCCGTACGTCAGTCCTCTGGTAGTAGTTATTAAGAAGAACGGTAACATTCGAATATGCCTGGATGCAAGAAAGCTGAACGCAGTCACGATCCCACGATACGAGACGCCACCTACAATCACTGAAATGATAGTGAAGTTAGGAGGAGCGACGATTTTCAGCGCGCTCGATTTTTCGTCCGCTTATTGGCAGATCGAAGTTGAAAGGAGGAGTCAACAATTTATTAGTTTCAAATTTGAAGGGACGGTGTACTCCTTTACGCGATTGCCATTTGGATTAAAGAACTCGGGGGCGGCGCTGATTCGTTATCTGGACGACGTGATACCGGAAGAATTAAAAAGAACGATGGTCATGTATGTCGACGACATAATTTTGTTCTCATCGGATTTGCAGTCGCACCTAGCAAAATTAGAAGAACTATTTCGAATCTTTAAGAAGTACAATTTGAAATTGAATTTGGAGAAATGAGAGTTCTGCAAACGAAGAGTTCAATTTATGGGACATGAAATTTCAAGCGAAGGAATGAAGATTCAGGAGAGTAAACGGGAACTGATCCGGAAATTACCGCCACCAAAGAACATAAGAGAGCTACGACGATTATTCGGTATCTGCAACTATTACGCGCGTTTTGTGAAAAACTATTCACAAAAGGTGGTACCGCTGCTGCATCTATTGAGAAAGGGGAATAAATGGCATTGGGACCAACAGTGTCAAGAAGCGTACCAGCAGCTGTTAGAGGCCTTCGAGCGCACATACGTGGTGCATTACCCGGATTTTCGCCGACGCATGTATGTCCAGACAGACAGTAGCGGATATGCGCTGGGAGCAGTGCTATTTCAGTTGGGAGATGGCGGAGAACAGCGAATCGTTGCTCTGGACAGCCGGTCACTAAAAGGCAGCGAACGAAATTTTGGAGTTACGGAGCTGGAGGCGTTAGCGGTAGTGTGGGCGACCCGGAAATTTAGAACGATGCTAATTGGGCGTCCATTTACCGTCATCACCGACCATAAGGCGTTGACGTTTTTAATGACGAGCCATACCCACAATGATAAACTGTTGCGGTGGGCGCTATGGTTACAGCAATTTCAAATTGAAATTGAATATTGTGAAGGAAAGAAGAACTTGCTTCCCGATTATTTGTCCCGGATAAAGGTGAAGGAAAAGGAGAATGTGAAGATGTGGTAGCAGCAATCCGAGTACGAGAGATCAACCCACGATGGACGGCAGGGGCGGTGTTGGATATCCAACAACGCGATCCATTCGTCCGAGAAGTAAAGAAGTTGATTGCAGGACAGCCCTACGATACCAACCGGGTGAACAAAAAGGGGGACCAAGACGTCAGCAACTGGAGAATGCACGACGGAATATTGCTGCGAAAAGTCAACGGCCCAGAAGGAAAATTTAGAATTTGGGTACCAGAAGAAAGCCGAAGAGAATTGGCGACGTCGACCCACGAGCACTATGGGCACTTTGGAGGCGGAAAAATAGTGCAGATACTGGCAGACTATTGTTACTGGCAGAACATGGGAAAGGAAGTGAGGCGAATAGCGAGTGCATGTGACGTGTGCCAGAAGACCAAACAACCAAATCGGCATTGCGAAGGAGAATGGCAAGCAATCGTGCCGCAAGGGCCTCAGGATCTGTATGCAGTGGATTTATACGGCCCGCTGCCGAAGACGAGGTTTGGCAACCAACATCTATTCGTCATCATCGATGTGTTCACGAAGTTTGTGCAGATTTTTCCCATACGAAAGCCGAATACAGCTAGTTGCGTACGCCAAGTGAAAAAATTTATTGAGATGTGCGGAAAACCTGCCCGGATTCTTAGCGATAGGGGAACTCAGTTTACAAGCGACAGGTGGAGAGAGGAGATGGAAGCTCTAGAAATCTCTGTTCACTTCACGGCTGTGCGCCACCCTCAGAGTAATCCGAGCGAAAGAGTAATGCGAGAATTGTCGCGATTATTCCGAGTATACACAGCAGAAAACCATCGGGCGGGGTTTGAGGATTCAATTAATGACTCAATTAAAGGATGCAATTTAAATTATTTTTTTTAATAATTCTAAAATATTAACTTTTAAGCTTATAACAAAAGCTCCTAGAAGAAAGGAAAAAACAAGCATGATACAAATTTTAACTTCCGTAACATCCAACTTCCTAGCATCACTTGCATTTTACGTTCACGAAGCGCAACAAATTGGAAGCGGGCGACTATGTTTGTCGCCTAATTACACAAAAATACTCATATTTTCAAAAAATTAAACATGACTTTATTTGAAGATCTGTTTTTGATGAACACATTTCATTAAAAACTAGGTGTGCTACCAAAGCACGTACTTTCTCGCATTGTGTCTAAATGTTACGCAATATTACACTACTACCTAAACCAGCAAAAGAATTTTCAACAACAACATTTGTTCCGCTCCGAGACCCGATCTCAGAGTTAACTTGCCGGTACTCATACCACAACGCCACACAAGAGCCGTATGGATCGAACTCGAGCAGAGGTATAAAAGGGTAAATGCCTGATTCATGTAAAATTACACCAACAATCAAAATATCCGTTAGTAATTCCCAAAGTCTCTAGTCCGTTCAACTCGATAAGGAAATATCAATTTTGAATAAAATCGGCTGAACGGTTTAGGAGCTACAGTTGCTCACAGATGGACTGACAGCTCTTAGATGGATTGATTGATAGTGATTCTGGGCGCGCCAACTCCTAAGTTCATTAGTCCCGAATGTGTAGTACATGTTTTTGCACGGGAGGTAGCAGTGATTTGCCCGCCCTGGATGGCTAAATCAAGTGCCGACCTACCGTCGGCTGGCGGAATTTTCCCCAACCATGTGCCTCCCACCGGAGGGGTATCCCCCCAGCCGGAACAAGTTGTAAGCTCCCGACCGGTCTCTCGGCATGTGTGGTAGTGTGGTGCATGTGTGTGTAAGTAAAGGATAAATAGGACAAGGAATAGGAAGAAAATATCTCACGAGGCCCGTTCGGTAGGGTACATCCCCAGCAATCGCCTGTTGTTGATGCGAGAACCACTGGAAAGCTACCGATCAAAGTAGCCGGCCGGTAGAATTCTTTTCCACACAGCGGTAGGACTCGACCTAGCTGTCCGGCTAGTGTCGAAAATACTGCAATCGTCATGTCTCGAACCTAGAACCTCCTGGTCAGTGGAACTACAATGACATTAGATGATGCCCTGAGCCACCTCTCCCAGTCAGCTGTTAAGGATAAGTCGGTTCCATGGGTTTTTTATACATTATATTTAAATGGTATAAGAGGTTTTGTGATGAAACTTACAATACTTTCAATACAATTACAATACTGTGTCATCTTTCTCCTCTTAGTAATTTGCGAGAAAGTAAAAATTTAGTGCTATTTTTGAGAAAATTTTGAAAATATTCCAGGGGTTTCATGTAAAGTAGTCTCAAAAATTAATGCATGTTTTTCATAATTGGAGAACTTCGAGTGCGGCCAGATCGACTGGGGTTTATTCGATTTCGAAAAAATCTTGCTTATAGTTTAGGCTCTAGTGTTTAGGCTCACGACAGAGACGGACGGACCCACTCAGAGAGACACACTGACGTTAAAAAAAGGGAACCTCAAAAGGTTTTTTTGTGTGGAAATTTTTAAAGCGATTTTCCGCAGCATTACATAACTTTCTCTATACTACATATTGTACTCCGTACATACGGACTATACGACAAAGTAAATATGCATATAATTTATCTTCTTAAATAATGCGTGACTTTTGAAAGCTGTCATGTAAACGTGGTATTCATGTTTATGAATTTATAGGAAAAATATGTGTAAATACTCCTACACATACAACATTACTAAATATCCAGAATCGAGCCACACTGTTGTAGAGACAAATTTTCGAATGACATTTTTGGAAGTCCTTTTTCTCGCTTAAGGATTCAAGATGCTCTCTCAGTTACAAGGGACAATACAAATATCTTTATACCGAAGTCTCGGCACCGTCACATAAACAGACAAAGACATTTCAATTATTTTCACAGAAACCTTGAACTGTGTATCACAAAGAATAATTATTATTTTGCTCCAGAATTTGTAACGCTCTCTCATTTCATACGTTTTAGGGAATAGGAACGACATGAAACTACATTTTTGGACTTTTCGATTATCCGTATATAGTACTTTACGGTTGCTACTTTACTAGTTTTTCATTTGTTCAGCATAATCGCAGGGTTTCACGTTCAGTTAGTCGTGAATGAAAGAGGCAAGATCGAACTGTATTCCCGGGGCCTCTGACAGGGCAAGCGCCGGAAGCGCTCCGCACGGCCGAGGGGAGAGTTATCACGGTCGCTCGACGCGGGACGCGACCCGCACTCAATCTGGCGGAGGGTTAATCCCGCGCTTTGCAGGCGATTGGGGCGAAGCGCCGGCGCGGCGCTGCGGTCGCTCTCGACGCGAGGCGGGGAAGGCTCCTCTCATGCACAGTGCACGTGACGCGCTTCCACGCGGGAAAATTCGACGAACCAGGTCATTATTATACTTGTTTTTTTTTTTTTAAGTGGTGACTAAAATTAGAAAAAAATATAGAGGTGTAGGCTTCCTCGGCCGGAGTCATTGAATGCTTGGCTGTTCTGGATTAGCCGCGTCATGGTCGAATCGACCATCACGCGGCTAATCCCGGACAGCCAATAATTTTTAGGAACAGTTTTTTACTTAAATATCAGCGGTCTATATTTAGTTTTTTCTAACGTGGCAGCTAAGTGTAGTATCTCCAAGAAGGAATTCGGCACACGACTTTTTGAGTCATTCTCAGTCCTGCCGCTAGAGTCGCTTCATCCGCAGCGCTGTTTGATGCGGTCGCGATCATGCGACATCTTGCGCCAGGACCAAGAAAGACGCAAATTCGTTAGCGAATTTGAAAATGAAATAGGTTTTGGAACGAATGTGTAAAGATAAGTCAGCATTCAAAGATACTAATTCGATAAGAGAAATATATCGTATAATAAAAATGTGTTATTAATTTATTAAGTATCTTCCGAATTTAATTTGTATTTTTACCACCATTGACTTTTCAAAATCAATAAAATTCAATTTTCCTGTACAGTGATGTATAACAGCAACGCAGCAGAACGCCATCTCGCGCTCCTGGCGTTCGTGGGAGGAGTTACATGCATGTCTCCCGCCCTCCCGTGCCTCCAACAGAATTCTAAAGAAAGAAAGAAAGAAAGAAAAAGCAAAAAAAGTCTGCAGTACTGAGCTACACTTTTTGATGTGACCTGTGCGCCCTCTCCATTCCCAATAATCAGGGTTGGGCAAAATACTTGAAATTTAGTATTTAAATACTTCGCCAAAAATACTTATAAGGAATAAATGCATTTTTTATTGTCAGATAATTGTTCAGAATTTTTAAGGATTTATATTTTTAATTCAAATATAAAGAAAATTCAAATTCAACAACTGAAAGAGGCTTTTATTTTTGTTTCAATGAGGTTCTTTCACTAGCAGAATCAAACAAAAAGAAAGTATTCATCGTTATCTCAATCTGTATTTTAAGTATTTTAAGCACAGTAAAACCTACCTAAAGAGGAACCTGTGCAAGCCGGAAATGTGACTTAACCGGAAAATTTCTTCGGCCCATGAAGTTACATGGCGTTTTTCCCATCATAAAACGGAATCTATCCAATGCGGAAACGAAATGGTTTTTCATGTCATGCACGCGAAAAATCTTTATAAAACGAAATTCCTAGGAATTTAATGCAATTGGCAGAGAGATGCCAGATGTTTGTAATGAAATGAATACATCTACAAGCCTGTTTTAAATTCTCTATTCCCGTGACATTTTATTTAGGACATTGAAAGTGAGGGGCTTCAGGTGTCAGCGTAGAATTCGACCTTGGGGTCGTTTGTTTCTCAAGGCGTAGGCCTTAGGGAAATTCCCTCTCTCTCGACTCTGAGCGTGCGAAGGTATATGGACATGGCTTCTATTCACGCGTCGCCCTGGCCGGCGTTGAAATCATAACCCCTCGACCAGATACGCATTGCTCAAAGCTATGCGAAGGTATCAGAAAGTCAGTACTGGGTTGTGAAGCATTCTGCGGTGAGGGTCACCAAACAGACCGAATATAGCCACTAGGCATTGAGGTGTTATGTATTTTTCAACTCAGAAGCTGTCAATGAAGAGCGTTTAATATTCATTTATTGCTGATATTATCCATAAAAATATTGTTATTGTATTTTGATAATTATAATAAAGTCATGAAATTTAGACCTACTTTCAGGGCAGAAATATCTACATCAACATTATCATAAAATGGACAATCTAGTTTAAAACGAAAACCTCCCTAAACCGGAAATTTTGTGTCCCGATCGATTCCGGCTTAGACAAATTTTACTGTATTTCTTTCTTAAATACCTATTATATGTATTTAAATACAACTCTAAAATACATGTCATTTAAATACAACTAAAATATATGTCAAAAAAACTAAAACTGTTTTCAAATACAAAATGTATTTAAAAGTCGTATTTCAAATAAAAGTATTTAAATACTACCCAGCCCTGTCGACACTTCCTGTTCAGTGTAGTCGTGCATTTAAAACGAGGACAATTTCAACTCTATTCGATTGAGCCTCGGCTGGCAGCAGCAGTCTAGCCGCCTCCACCGGCAGTGAGCCAACCCCCCCCCCGCCCCCGGTCCTTGGGCAAGGCGCTCGTCGGCGTGTGGAGCGCGCCCGCCGCCGATCGGGCGGAAAATCACGACCTATTTTTCAAATATTCTCCGTCCGCCCGCCCGCGCCATCGACCGCTCAGGAGGCGAGGGGTGCGTGCTCGGGCCACGAAATTCACATCTCTAGGATCCGAATCCCCTCTGACGCTCGGCGGCCGAACCATCTCATTGAATGCCCCCTCGCTTGGCCCCTGCTTGCCGCACAGCGAAGCAAGGCCGACTGAAGCGATAGACATTTCTCGTGCAGTTTTTTGGTGTAGTTTTAAAAAGGTATTTTTTACCATATTACGAAATAGAAACTAGTGGTGCTGCAGAATGGCACAGACATTCTCGTACTAATTAGTTTTCTAATTTCCTTGATCTAGGCTAGTTTTACATGCCCTCTTGCCAGCTACCATCTATCGCCGCCCAAAGAAGATATTTTTAGAAAAAAATATCAATTTTTATGTTTCCTAGTAGAACCGAAATATTACTTCAAGAATATTAAAGAAGAGTAAAACCTGGTCATAAAAGGAAATTTTTGTTGAAAAATTTGGAGCCTTTTTAAGAAAATGGTGTTTAAGTATACTATTGATGAGAAATTTGAAGTTCTTTTTCACAGAAAACGCTTGAGTTTTCGAAACTCTGCCCCCCACAAATGTAATAATGTGTACAAATTGCGAGAAATATGAATATTAATGACGTGAGAGATATTAAAAAAAATTCATTTGTGTATTTAAAAACCAAACAAAACCAAAGAATACAGCAAAATTAATTATTTTTAATCTTAAAATGTGCAATTAGCACTATCCGTATGAAAAATTTGAAGAAAAAGTTTGAGTGTTTTATGAGAAAATGGCATTTGAGCGTTTTTAAAAATGGGGAATTTTGAAATCGACTTCATAGAAAACTTTTGAGTTTTCGGGAAACTTTAAAGACATCGTTTCAGCAAATTTTATTTAATTCAGCTAATTTATGAAAACACAGCACATATTTTCATAAATACAATAATGTCGATAATTATAAACAAGTCGCCGATACTGTAAACATTAACGACGCGAGAGGCTAGTAAAATAAATTACATTGGTGTAATTTTCGAAAAAACAAAAGTATAGAGCAATATGGCGTTTATGTAATCTCACAGAGTACATTTAGCACTACACCTACCAAATGTTTAAAGAAAAAAAATTGGAGTCGTTTTTAAGTAAATCCTGTTTTTGTTATTTTTTGATATTGCACATATTGCATGCAATATTGCGCGAGAACTACTCAAATTTTAAAAAAAAGCGTACTTGATCTTAATGAATGAACGAAATATTGAAAACAAATTTCATTTGAAGGAAAAATGTCTACCTGGGTTATTCCACGCA
Source organism: Teleogryllus occipitalis (assembly GCA_011170035.1). Lineage (NCBI taxonomy): Eukaryota > Metazoa > Arthropoda > Insecta > Orthoptera > Gryllidae > Teleogryllus > Teleogryllus occipitalis. Next base: position 61,309 of record BLKR01003938.1, read on the forward strand.
AAATCGGACTAATTTGAAGGAAAATTGACACCGATGTCAATCTTTACGATTATTTTTTTTACAAGTTTATGAAAACAAATAATACAACACGTGTTTTTTAGTTTTGCTTAAATATTTATATTTAAACATTTTATTTCTTTTACATTTTCCGTACCTGCATATGCACTAATATGTATCATATTTTATATTTCAAAATCTTTTTAAAATCTCAGTTTTGAGTTTGTCTTAAATCAAAGCATAAATCTGCACCTTTCATGAAGTTTATCTTATTATTTACAAAATTATATTTTTAATGTTAATTATTTGTTTATATATATTTTAAGGTATAAAATTATTATTTTTTCTACGAATTAAAAATCTGAAAAAATGAAAAGAAAGTTCATACTTTCTTCTAAAGGACTGCGAAAATTCAAAATGGCTTCTGTTAAAATAACTTTTTGACATTTTTTAAAAAATTTATATCGTTCACAGTGTCGCAAGTTAATTGTCAATTTAAATTATGTATAACAAAACTCGAGCAATAACGCAACAATCATATTCAGAAAATGCCTATTCAGAATAAAAATAATATATTTAATAAATCGTGAGTAGTCTGCATTTAACTTAATATTTGTAACGAAAAAAATTACAGAAATAAAACAATCTTGTCGCTAATTTGTTTTTTTATATTTTATAAATTCGGTATTCACCATATTTTAATTATCTTTGTTTACTTATTATAATAGTATAAATATATCGTTGCTTCTAACCTGCTTTTAACATATGCCGAACTGCAATAGTATTTTTAGTTGATCCTTGTTAACTCCAACTTTGGTTTTTCACTAACATTTCTTCTTCCGTTCCTCTCCTTGCTCCCCTAAACAGTGTTCTTTCTTCTCAAGCTCTTTTACTTTTCGTGCCCCAAGATGTTCTCAGAAGCAATTATGTGGAGCTTAGAAATTAACTCTGTGAATTTACCAGGTGCAATGTTTTATTGATCTTTTTTGGGCACTGTGCCTGTTCGTGGTGATAAAGAGCATCTGAAAAAATATCTACTCGATTCCGCTTTCTCTGATAAAGGTATCTTTTGAGGTATGAGGTAAGATCTGTAATAATTATCATTTCTCATACTGTACAAACATTTAATTCATAAAAATTAAGCAAATAAAAAACCAGAGATAATATTGCTTTCTGAGATTAATACAGGGAGAATAAAACGTCATATAGTTTATAACGGTATCCAAATTACTTAAAAATCTTGTAGATCATTGAGGGTGAATATAATACTAGATTCATAATTTGATGGAGATAATTGAAAGAAATGAGAATGAAATCAATACAACATCAATTTTGTATAACACATATGTATAATTTTATATAAGTATAATTTGTATAATAAACAATAAATTTGTATAATATATAAATATTTTTTAAGAAGGTCATCCAGAATATCAAAATTAGATAAAATAAGGAATTTAAAAATCAAAGAAAAAATGAATAAAGAAATGCAAATTTGGAAACTTTTCAATAGAAGCAATTACATTGGTTTGGTAATGTTAAAAGAATGAAAGAAAATAGAATTCTAAAAATAATATTTTAGAGTGGTTTCCTGTGAGAAGGAAGGAAAGAGGAAAATCTAAACGTAAGTGGTAAAGAGAAATTGGGAGGCTTTTGAAAGAGAAGAACTTAACAGACAAATATTATGAAGATCGGGACAAGTGGAAGAATAAAATTAAAATTACATGAAGTATTAGAATTTTTGGGTAACAGAAAGTTGTTTTTCAACAATGCAAAACCTAGGAATAAATAAAATAAATATGCAGAATTCTTTCTTGAAAACATTTAAAAATATAAAAATTACATTAAACAAAGGGAAGGGTGAGCATTTTCTCGCATCTTAGAAAAATAATTTCTTTTTGTATTCTATTTTAACATCAATAAAAGAGTTAGTTAATTACATATCCTTTTAAAAATATGGAAATATCAAATTGACACAAGAAGAATACACGCAAATGAGCCATTAAAAGTTGAATTTAATGAGAAGAAACAATCGTTGATTGCATAGTCCCAAATATATAGTCGACTCCGGTTATGATGAACTCGGATATAGTGAACCCTCAGTTATAGAGAACGTAAGTCACTGGTCCCGTTTCACTTTCATTACAAATAAGCATAAAAGATTCGGTTATAGTGAACCTGAACCTCGGCTATAGTGAACGTAGGAAATGCAACATTTTGGAAATTCATTCCCTCCTGGAAAAAATATAATCTCAGTGCCACAAATTCCAACACTTGGCAGCTTGGAAAAACATCTTGGCATTGAAAGGAGTCAAATCTGCATTACAATAATTAGAGATAGTGGACAATGAAGAATCAAGTATAGAGAGAGAGAATGAACTCTCGAGAAGGATCGAGAGAAATTACTAATGAAAAAGCACGAAACAATTGAAAATAATTTATTTTTTAAGGGCAAATAAAGATGCTGAAATTTTCAGTTCGCGCTGTTAATGGATTTTGCGGGATCTCTATATGAATAAAAGCAATCGTTATGAAAAAAATCAATTTAATTTTGACATCAGCGGATATAGTGAACCCAACCTATTAGTCCCATGAAGTTCACTATCACCGGAGTCGACTGTACTACTCGCGCAACTTTTCTTGAACGATGGGTTGAAGAAATACGGGTGGAATGGGGGTATTAGTTACAAAGTCGGTCACTAGAGTATTTACATTATTGCTAACCTTTGGAAAATCAAAGTCAACCTGCTACGTGTGCGGCCAGGTCATCGCTCTGGGTTATGCAATAGCAGGGACACTAGACAGAAGTTTTAGGTGCCTCCCTTGAAAGACCTGGACCTGCCTTTTATCAGCAATTTCTTTAGATAATGGTAATATAGCTGAACAGAAGTTCTCGATTATGAAAGCAACTAGCCAAGGAGGTTATAATATATATTATAACCTCCTTGCAACTAGAGTCGTAGGCTTCCGCGGCCGGAGTCATTGAATTCTTGGCTGTCCGGGATTAGCCGCGTCATGGTCGATCGAGCTGACGTTTCGGCCATCTTGTTGTGGCCTTATTCAGAGCTATTCTATATCAGCAGTATAGCTCTGAAGAAGGCCACAACAAGATGGCCGAAACGTCAGTTCCATCGACCATGACGCGGCTAATCCCGGACAGCCAAGAACTCCTTGCAACTAGCTTTGACTAGCTTCTGTTTCGCGTCAACGAAGTTTCAATGCTTGGAATGTTGCCATCAGCGCTCGCTGCGAGCTTCTGCCTTCAACTGTTTTTTGCTCAAGGGAGGGGGAAGCAAGGCCATCGTTCAATTGGTTTGGTTTGTTTTTTCGTGTTTCCGGGCGCGTCAACTGCTTTGGTCATAAGTCCCGTTAGTGTAGTGCATGTTTTTCTCTCGAGAGATGGCGGTGATCTTCCCTCGCTGGGTGGCGAGATCCAGCGCCGACCTACCGTCGGCTAGTGGGGTTTACCCCTAACCAGGACTCTCCCACCAGCGGGGCGTCGCCCCAGCCGGAACAAGCTGTAAGCTCCCGACCGGTCTCCCGGAATATGTGATAGTGTAGTGCATGTAAGTGTGTGTGTGTGTGTGTGTGTGTAAGGGGAGAGGATAGGACAAGGAAGAGGAAGGAAAGATCGCGCGCGGTCCGTGGCCCATTTGGTAGGGTACTGATCCGGCATTCGCCTGGTACCATCGTTCAAGAAAAGTTGCGCGAGTAGTGCTACCCTTTGAGTGGCAAAGCGAAGGGCGTGCGTTCGGGACTCGGGCGTGTGAAGGGGCTCGTGGCGCGGTGCGCATACTCACCACCATCTGGTAGATGGCGTCGACGATGTTGTACATCTCGTCGCGTGTGATGTAGCCGTCGTTGTCCACGTCGTACAGCCGGAAGGCCCCTGCAACACGCATGCCGCGCGGCAGCCCGGCGACCAATGAGCGCGTGCACGCGCACACACGCACACACACTCCGCTGCGCTCCCCGCCTCACGCTCCAACACGCTCACACGCTCATCCACATGCTCTCTCTCTCTCTCTCTCTCTCTCTCTCTCTCTCTCTCTCTTTGCGTATTGGGGATCATCCGAATGAAAGGTTCAGACGAAGGTGTCAATAGTTTTCAACGAATCGACTCAACAATTGAATTCAAGGTGGCAATTGTTTTATATACAGTTTTCATGTAATTGTTATTGAAACTATTTTCAACACTTCTGATTTACCCGTTTAAGGAAAGTGCAATAATGTTCGCATTGACACTAACACCATACAGAACCCAAGTTTTTGGACGTGTGGGGGCTACAAAGTTACATGTATGGTAACATTTCGATATTAAAGTAATATCCAAGGAACTTTAAACATTATCGTTTTCATTATAATTCATTTACAAACATTGAAGTAGTTTGTAATTAATTAGAGTAATTTTGTTTAAAGTTCTTTTTACGAAATGTTCCTTCTTTCAATTTGAAGTGTTCATTTAAAAGGCAACAATATCTGAAGAAAGCATGTGGATGTGATCAATCATTACATTCAAGAGAGAATTGGAATTGAGGAGAAAACACTGGACAGATTTCGTTGTTATTCAACGAAATTTCTCTAGTGTAATTCGTTACGGAGTAATTATGGGGCTCCACGTTCATTTACTCATCACCCTCATGTTACACAATTTTCTCGTAACTTTTCTCATCCGACCTGTCATAAGAGGTAGCACATGTACATTTTTCCTGTTAATGAAAGATTTTGATAGAGTAATTCTACGTAAATACAAGTTCGTGTACCATTATGTCTAAAATTTTATTAGATATTTCTAAAGCTTGAATACAAATTTCTAATTCTTTAATACAATTTACCAATACTTAAATACTAATCAACAATACTTTAATACAATTACCAATACTTCAATAATTCGGTTCGAAAATACCAAGGAAATGCTGGGTAATTAAAGACCTTACGTTTTAAAGATGGAAAGTCTCCTAAAGATTTAAAATCTTAGTAATTATGAAATTCTAAAAAAAAGTATTATATATTTGGGTTCATAGTGTTTAATTCTATCTACCTATCAATTTAGCGTTTTTTTGCCGCCGTAACCGTATTCCGAATCCCAATTTTCGTGACTCTTTATCCCATACATCTATTTTTTCATTTCTCTTTTTCACATGGCTTTAGTTATTGTCATGTTCCGTGTCCTCGGCCTTCCCCTGTATCTTCTTCGATTGGTATCCATTTCCAAACATTTTATGGAAGTCTCTCTGATTTCAACCTCCTCATATGTCCATACCATTTTAGTCGTTTCATTTCGATCACCTCGTTGAAGGTTGTTTGTACTTTCATTTTATGTCTTATTTCAAGCCTTATTTTATTTCTTATTTTGTCTAAAAGAGTTTACGTCTTCATCAGAACATCATTTCTGTTGCTTGAAGTTTGTCTCTCATATTTTTGTATTGTATTGTACTCTCAATGAAGGTGCTATATATGTGTTTCTTTGTATTTATTGAAGTAACTGAGTTCCACAGCATTGGATTAAAATGTTTTGTGACTATTTTTCCTCCTAAATTTTTATTTTTCACATCCTGTTCCTCTCTACCATCTGTTGCTAATGCGACTCCCAAATACACATACTGTATATTACCTTTTACTATTCTTATACTAATCTCTAAATCATGGCACACCCCAACCACCACCACTACCACCACAACCGCCATATATTTAATCTTTTGGACATTTATTTCCATTCTCCATTTTCAATACTCTTCTAATATGTTATCTCATCTTCATCTTCAGCCATTATCACCTGGGCGTCGGCAAATAGTAGACTAAACAATGCTTCATTACTTGTTTTCACACCCATACTTCTACTTTTTCGTTTCAATTCTTTTAGGGCTTTATCAATGTATAACGGCATGGAAGCTGACGGTTGTCGGCATGTAAAACAGATCCTAGGAAACGCACTTGGCCGATCCTGGCAAAATTAAATCCTCTAGCAATTTAACACCAATCAGAGTTTTGATTTGGATTACTGAACAATATTGCAGATATTGTAGCTTGACCTGCACTATCAAGTATTGAAATCAAACGTCAAAATTGCCGCACTAGCGACCCTAGGGGGGGGGACAGTAATGGCAAACTACCGTAGGTATACTTGCTCAGGATAAAATCTCAGAAGGCGCAAGCGGCTCCTGAAGACTAGCCTACGCACTATGCTTGGGGTTTTCTAACGTGGCGGCTGAGGGTAGTATCTCCAAGATGGAATTCGGCACGACTTTTTGATTATTGATTCAGTGGTGAGTTGTAGTTGACATTTACATAATTGAAATGATTGAAAGCGTTGTCATTGTCAACAATTTTTAAAATAAATACTATTGTTGACAATGACAACGCCTTCAATCATTTCAACGACTTTTTGAGCCATTCACAGTCCTGCCGCTAGAGTTACTTGATGCGGTCGCCATCACGCGACATCTTGCGGCAGGACCAAGAATGACGCAAGAAGGCGTTCCGAATTCCATCTTGGAGATACCACCCTCAACCGCCACGTTAGAAAAACCCAAGTACAATTAGTGTATGGCACTAAAAAAAGAAAAAGAGGATCAATGTATATCGTAAATAGGGAGGAGATATACATTGATATGCCTTGCCGTAATCCTTAATTTACTGGTAAGTCTAACGTGTATTTTCCGACTTTTACTGGACTTCTGTTATCTTTATAAAGTTGTTTGACTGCATTTGTATAATGCTGTTGTTATTCCTTCTCCTCTATAGCCCTAGCATACTTATTTTACTGGCGCATTATCATATATCTTTTTTCAGATCTATGAAAATTATGTGAATTTCTCTTCCTTGCTCAATTTTTTTTCTGTCAGTTGTTTGAGACAGAAAATATTGTCAATACAGAAACTTCCTGGCCTATAGCTACTTTGCTCTTCTGAGTATGCCATTTGTATTTCAATTATATTCTTCAGCACATGCTCATACAGTCTAACTAGAGACGTCACCCTTATTCCTCTATAATTAACATGTAATTGAATTTGCATGGGCTAATATCCATATTTCCAACGTTTTACCTCCTTTTAAAATGACATTGAATATTTATATAATTAATTCTAAAGCTGCAATAGGATAATCTTTAACACGCTCTACGGATATACCTCCAGACCAGGTTTATTATTTTTCATGTTCTTGAGACTTCTTTTACCTCTTCCTATGTCACCTCTGGTTCGATAGAATTTACCTGAAGTGGTTCATAATATACTCCCAGAAATTCAATTCTATTTTCTGACAAAATATTTTCATAGTATTTTTGCCATTTTCAATGCCAATTGGATCTACTTAATGTCATTCTTGGGCAGTATTCAATTAAATAGAATATAACATTTTCCATGTCTCTCTGGATTTGGTGTTACCAATGCATTTGTCTACTCTGTCACATTTTTTGTTCCCAAAATACTTTTGCCTTCCTTACTTCTTTCTTGACCAAATAATTCATTTTATTATATTAACTTCTGTCTTCTAAATTCTTTGTTGAAAGCCATCTCAAATAGTATAACTTTTTCTTTTCTTGAACTAGGTTCTTTATATCTTCTGTCCATCACAAGTCTCTTGTTTTATATTCACATTTTCCATTTTCTCTCAAAGCTTCTTTTGTCGCTAGTGAGTGCGGTTCTCTAAAAAAGTGCATTTATCTTCATGTTATTTAATTACTGACAATTATATATTATTATTATTATTATTATTATTATTATTATTATTATTATTATTATATTACTTAAGTGGAAATGAAAATTACTGGGAGTAATATCTTGTAATTCATCGTAAATCGTAAAGAATTTTTGATACCTACTTTACGCACTAACTACATTTTGTAAAAAAGCAACTCTTTGCAATTTTTTGAAAATGAAGACAAGTAAACAAAAATTTTAGTAAAATATAAAAATTTGTATTGAAAATACGTTTCAGTCGTTTTAACCACGCAGCATTTCGAAGGTTTGTCATTGAAAATGGACCTACTTCAACTCTACACTCAAATTATACTCAACTTTTACTTATTTGCACTCTACTCAAATCACGTACTGCAAGCACTCTAATCGTACTAAATGCTACTGTGTGCTACACATTTAGTACAATCTACACTCGCCGGGTACCATGCACACTGCGAGACGTTCTCAACGATTCACTTCGTCTATAATAACCTCATCCTCCAACAACCCGTCACGGAAATAAATTATGGAAATGTATGAGCTTGAAAAATATTTTTATAGACGTGATTGAGGTTAATTTTGCGACTCTTCAAAACTAGTTTTTAATATCCATTAGAGATGTTTGTAATAATTTGAAGTATTAATTTTGGTGAGAGATACGTACTAGAAACGTATGCTGTTATTTCACGATTGAGATATACATTAAGGATGGTATCGTCCATTTTGCCGTACTTAGTCATGTGCGAGGAGCACACATCTAAGTCGGTACTATTCCCACATGAAAATTCTGCGTCGTGACAGTAATATAGACCAAGTGTATACAAAGCAAAGGAACGACTCACAGTGTACAGTCGCGGACATAAGAAACGCCACGTGCCGCAGCAGAGGTTGCGTCGGCTGCCGCTGCTCGCCGGCAGCCGCATTATGTCCGTGACGGTACCACGCCCGTGCACTCGCCTACAGGCGGGACCGGACAGGGGGCGGGGGGGGGGGGCAGGCACGCTCCACGCCTCGCAACTGTTCGTGAAGTAGCTCCACTATGGCCGATAGCTGGATCGTTCGCCACAACGCGCGCCGTTACTCGTTTGTTTGTTTTTTGTTAGATTTGGAGAAGACTTTTCTTTGAGGGAACTAGTTGAAAGATCGAACGATAGGTTGAAGACATTTAAAATCTTACTCAAAGTACTCAAATTCCTCCCGTCATACGAAAATTTTGTACGCTCAGATTTCGCTAAACTATGATTCATGTATGATTTTTGAATTTTTGACTTTTTTGAAGGTTTTTCAGGTATGAGTTGATAAGTAAAATTATAATAATACTGAACGACATTGGTTTAGAATTTAGAGTGATATGTCTCTCTTTTGTGATGAGAGAACGTTATGTCAAATATATTTCAAGGATACGACATTGTATTTTTGTTTTATACGAAAGTTCACATAATCAATGAAGATTATTGTTTCCGTTCATTCACTTCATCTACAATACTGTGTGCTCTTTTGAATTTTTTACTCTCGTTAAGTAGTAAAAGGCCAATTAAAGACGAAGCCTGAACCACGCGAATAAACTATGTTTTAAATGAAAAAAGTTTGTATACAATACGTTCTCTACAATGAAAAAGGGAAGGCGTATGAAGGATTTTTAAAGGCGAAAAAATCCTTCATACGCCTTCCTTCGGAGGGGAAGTAAAGCCGACTGTCCCATGTAGTAGATTTACTGCATGTAAAATATCCTCAAGCCTAAAAGAAGCCTCTGAGCAAAATTGAGATCCGCCTGTTTCGTCGCCCAAGATAATACCTCTTTTCTCCGCTAGGTGGTGAAAGGAGTGTAGTGAAATTTGCGTGGTTAGACGGAAGAGCGGGCCTGAAGGCCCATAGTCTCGCCACGTAAAATAAGGCATTAACTAACTAACTAACTAAAAAGAACTCGAATGTAATTTGCACGAACGAGACGCATTGTGGCGAGACGATAACTATCTCGCATAAAGCAGCCGGTTCGCAGCCACACGTGAACTCACGCAGTCTCTCACAACCCCTAGTCTCACGAGAGTAGCCTTCTCGCTTTGGCGAATACAAGGCGATGCCACTGTAAACCCATTCGGCGGCTATCATCATCAGTTTCATCTATACGATAAGTACTTTGCTTGCTACTAAGCCATCAGGATTGCAATAATGGAGTGGGTCAGAGAAAAACTATTGTTAACTCGCGGGTTTGTGATGATTTTTTTATTTGTTGCGTCGTTGTCGACGCAAAGCGTCTCTTAACCCTTGTTGGACGTACTATTACTGAGTATTACTGTATTTGTCATGTCTCGTCACGTCGCAGTCAGTCGTTGCCTTTTATCCTTTTAAGTGATATTTAATGTATTATTTACCATTTGGACTGTATAATTCTAAACAATATGTAACGAGTATTGTATTGCAGCTTCTGGGTCAATGACCCCCATCTCGATCAGGTTTTTCGTTCAGTTTCCGTGATACATTGAGCAAATGCTGAGATGACCCCTTGTTTTGCTTCTGGACATACATGTAACTTCATTATCTGTGCACGACTTTTAGAATTTAGTGGGAAATATAGTAATTCAAATTATCGTTTCCATGTTGTCGCGGCAGGAAGTATTATTCCTTGACGAAGGACATCATGGATAAAAACCCAAATTAATTGTTGATTTATCCTTGAAAATATATTTTACTACATGGGAGCTTTTTTTAATTCAAAATTCAAGTAGTATATGGCTTAATCTAGGGATCACAGGACTTTGAAAACGTGAACAGAGTTCACTTTTCGCCATAGCACGTCATACACAGTTTTAACTGTTTTTTGGCGTAAACTAAATAAATCCCTTCGGCCAGGGGCTCGACGCTGTTAGATCCCGGGACCCAACCAGGAACCCGCGAGTCATGAATTCGTTTCTCTCCGTGACTTCACGGAGCGTAGTAAACGAATTCGGCTAGCGCCGCCGTGTTTTTTTTGCCACAGTGTCGTTACGAAATCAATGCACTTCTATTGATTCCTGAACTACATCAAATGACAATGTATATATGAAGATACATTTTGTTTTTCCATTAAAACAGTATAATCTAGACATTTATTTGAAGAAAAAAGAATTGTGTACTAAATGTGTTACGAGGGTCATGCTGTAGATGGAAACCAAGGATTCCTCAACCATTTGATTACATCGACCCCTTTCAAAAGAATGATTTACTTCATCCATCCCGTTGACTTTTCCTCTAGTATTTAACATTAAAAGAAACCTTAACACATATTTATATATAAATGATTCTATAACAATTAGACAAAGAAGTTGAAAAAGTTTCGAAGAAAATATTATATTAGGTTTATGTTTTATTATTTCATTCAGTATTATAATTTTCAATTTTTAAAAATATGAACAAGTATTTAGATGTTTTCACTGTTCGTATCAGAAAACAATCAACAACTTCATTTATATATTTTTGTAATCAATAGGATCTTGATTATACCAATCAATTTCCGGTGAATATTCGGCTATCGATCCCCAATCGACCCCTTGACCATCACTGATCCCGTTGAAAATTTCATCGACCTCGGTGGGTTCGTACTGACCCCGTTGAGATCCACTGATGTAAACTAATGTTTAAGACCACAATATTAAAAGTCGTTCAGGCAACATCGTAACGTTCAAATTCAACGGGAAACAAATGATTCCATTTATATTTGCACCAAAGAAGGTGAAACAGAAACATAACCATACATTATTCGACTAATGGAGCATTAACCTAAAAACGAGATGCATTTGATAAAGCATAACTAGCCAAAAGGGCAACACAGTTAATTTCGCTTAACCAACACCGAAGCGCAGAGAGTAAACATAAATGTTGACCTGTGTGAAAGCTTGAATGATCGGTGCGGGCAAATGTGCTATGCAAAGGCTCAAGAACGAATTGCACCATGCGAAGCTAGCAATATTATTTATAGTTAAAATTACTCATAGTTGCAATATTACATTGCAAAAATACTCATAATTGCAATATTATTCATAGTTAAAGTGCCCACGCTTTTGGTTTTTGATATATTATCTGCATTGATAAAATTTCAGAGCATTCCTTTGACTTGTACAATGTTTGTGCCATTTTTGCCATCTTTGCTAAAGTTGTAAAATGTAGAGTAAGATGTAACATGTAAATGTGTATGCTATTATATTTTACTCTCTAAATTTAACATATGTAATTTAATTTCTCAAGTTTAATAGAAAATAAATGTAGTATTCAATAAATAATATAAATGGGTACATAAACCATACTTATTTATTATAAAATATTTTTAGGGAAAAATATTATTTATGAATATATATTTCTGATTATCAAGTAATATTTTCTGAATAGAAAATTATTTATTGAAGTGCACGTCGCTTCTAAAGTATCAGTATTTGGAAATATAAATACCACCGTAGTATATGAGAAAAGAATATTATATTATAATTTGTAATTTAGTGGGTTTTCCATTGGTATCGAAACTAAATGACGGAGAAATATGTAGCATTGTGGCTTCACATCAGTAACAAGATATTAACATACATTGTAATTTAATGAAGCACCATCATTTATTTCCTTGTGAGGCAAACATTTGCAACTGAATAACCATTCTACGACAGTATTATGACAGCGGGAATGTAAAATATTATTCGAATTTGTATGATGCATGAAGCATTTTTGAAGACTCTTCAAACCTCCATCCCGCAGATTCATGTACGACAACAGTCTCCAATCACCCACACTCTACTCTTGTATTAGATAAGTTTGTTTAAAGGTTCAAGGAGATGGATAAGAAGTTGTGGGTGAGGTTCAGGTAGGGATAGAGAGATTCAGGAAGATGAGGGAGAATAGGCGGGGACTGGAGAAGTTACGAAAAATCTGATGTCAGAAAATATTGAAAAAATGGAATGGGCGAGGGTCGGGAAAACTCGAAGTGGAAAGGAAACGTTAGGGTTGATGTCGAATAGGAAATAATTATGGAGAAACGAGAGTAATCGAAAGACAATCCGAGGTCGAGCGGCTGAACTCTTAAGGAGGTACGAGGAGGTCTGAAGAGCGCAAAGCAAAATCTTGAACAAAGAGGATCGATCTTATCGCTAAGAAAAGATCAAGGATGAGCGGTGAGAAAAGGGAAGAGTGGCATACAGAGGAAACACTAGCTTGTCGGAATTTGGGAGAACATGGAAAGAAGATAAAATGGGCAAAATTCGAGAGAATAGATTTAAATGTAAAATATACAAACAACTGGGTAAAGCGGATTGGACCAGCCAGGTTATGGAGAAATTAGTGTTGGGCGACGCCCAGATTCTTGGTAGGAGATGCTTGAAAGTGGTAAAGTAAAAAAAAAGAATGGGAATGTTTGACCTGGCGTAATAGCCTAATGCGACAGCATTGTTTTGGGAGCAGTGAGGTGTCAGCTGCGAAAAGCCGAGGTTTCATAGCGACGACGAGGCAGTGAGGAGAAGATGAAGTGCCAATTCTCATGTTCTTTTAGCGCGCTTTACATTCTTTTTTCTTTTCCTGAATTTCATTTGGTTCCTTTATTTGCTCAAATCGTCACCGAAGACGAATGGCGTCACCGAGGCTACGATGAGTAACTTCGTTTCCTCGGCTCAACTGACCGTTTTCCAGTAGTCTTCTAAAATGACAAAGAGCAAGAAGAGCTTAATGGAGTCTTACTGAACCTAGTGACGTGACTAGATTCATTCTATTTTCCCGTGGGCCAGTTAATACGAATGAAATGCCACGAACGAAGTTGTTTTTAATAATATCATTCATGCGTCTAGCACAGTAGTACATTACACGAATTATGCCATTATGGAGTGCAATTAAACACTCAAATTACACCGGGAATAGATTGATAAATTTAAAGAAGAGAGTAATTAAAATGTACATTTTTTTTGTGTTAGACCATTCCATGGAGCAAGCTAGAAGATTTGTATGAGAACTTTCAATTAGCATGTCTGAGATTGTTATGCTGAATGATACTTCACCTGCTTTTCTGACCACTAGCTGGCACCGCGCAGAGGGGCGGGACGGGGCGGGGCGGGGCGGGGCGGGGTGGGGAAGGAGTGGGCAGGGGCGGGAGGGACGGGCGGTGCAGTGGCCGCGGTGGGTAGACGAGAGGCGGGGCGGGGGCGGGGCGGGCGGGAAGTGGCTGGGTGGAGTAGGGAGGGACAGGTTATGGCGGGGCGGGGAGTGCGAGGCAAAGTGGGGAAGGACAGAGTGGGGAAGGACAGAGTGGGGCAGGGTGGGGTGGGGCAGGGCGGGTGGTGCAGGGCGGTGGTGCAGTGCAGGGCGGGGTGGTGCAGGGCGGTGGTGCAGGGCGGGGGTGCAGGCGGGGTGGTGCAGGGCGGGTGGTGCAGGGCGGGTGGTGCAGGGCGGGGGTGGTGCAGGGCGGGGTGGTGCAGGGCGGGGTGGTGCGGGGTGGGGGCGGGTGGGGCAGGGCGGGCAGGGCGGGGCAGGGCGGGGCAGGGCGGGGCGGGGCAGGGCGGGGCAGGGACAGGGCGGGGCAGGGCGGTGACCGTGGCGGCGGGGCGGGGCGAGCCAGAAAGAGACCTGATGAAGAGTGGTTGGGGCGTGAGGCAAAGCCTGTGTTAATGCTATGTCGCCTTCAGCGGTCCGCAACTTTTTTACACGGCACGTCATGTTGCCTGGCGTTTCCGACGACTGAGGGAGTTAGTCGGGGCCTAACAGCCGTCATGACAAATCTCCCGCTTCGTTCTCAAACAGCCCGTGTCAGTTTCGTGTTTTGAAGTTATGCGTATTTCGGAAAAACGCTTGCATTATTTTTATTTTGTGTCAAACCGTCAAATAAGGGGAAGCAGCCCTTTCACGCATCCGACATTTGAGAATGCTCGCACACAGAAAACTTGCCTACCAAGATGGATTTGTAAGAGCATAGTTTTCAACGTGATAAGTGTGTGTGTTTTAGCAGTAAAAAATTATTTATCTTTAAACATACACTAAGAGACGGTATATACGGTACAAAATATTTTGTTTTTGAATCATCGGAATAAGCTTGTCAATGAACCGATATAAAAATGTTGAACATTTTCAGATAGGATATATTTTCGTGATCTGGCTTCTTGTTGATTGAAGAAGATGGAATAGTGATACAATTTTTTACACGTTTGAACATTTGCAAACCCCTGATCGCATTTTATTCGAATACGGATTAATGAAACAAATAGTTTACAGCATACCGTACATCTTCAGTCTAATAAAATATGACTTCAATTTCATTTTCAAAGAGCGATTAATACACATATTCTACGAGATTTGTATGTCATCTAGTGGTAATTTCAAATATGTTATATGGTAGGTATTAGCCTGTAAATAAATTCCTAAGGTCCATTCACAATGCAATCACAAACATAAGCATAACACATAGACATAGACATTAACACAAGCGATGAGTTGGCGTATTCACAATGTCGAACATAAACACAGGCAAAATACGAGTTTCTATTTGCTATGAGACGCAGCACACGAATCGACACGAATAGTTCGCCTATCGACTTCGATACTCGATTTTGAGTTAACGAACTGTGATTGGCTCATTCCTTATGTCTGACATAAGGGTAAGCACAGAAACTTGAAGCTTGCAAGCTCTTAAGTTAACGTCTTACGTGTTATGCTTATGCGAACGCATTGTGAATGAGTCCACTTGTAGACGTAGTCCTAACTTTTATGTTAACGCCATGCTTATGCTTATGTTTGCATTGTGAATGGGCCTTTAGTAATTTACAAAGGCGAAAACTCAACCGACTGGCGTCTTTACATCAGGACATCATACGATAAAACAAAATGATATTGTTTCTCTCATTTCAAAGCCATGTAAACTTCGTTAAAGTGCGAAATGTACAATAAAGGGGCGAGCCAGCGAATGAGGCTGTCAAGCGTATATTACGGCGGAAACTCCGGTCCTCATTTGCGATTCAGCACGACCCATATGTCTGCGGGAGCTGCAATGCCAGCGCATGGGGGAGAGGTGGCCCAGGGCATCAACTGATGTCATTGCAGTCTCTCTGACCGGGAGGTTCTAGGTTCGAGTCCTAACGGTGGCAGGATTTTCGACTCTGGCTTGTCTGCTAGGTCGAATTCAGTTGCTGTCTGGCGGAGAATTCTAAGGGCCGGCTACTCTGATCGACAGTTTTCCGTGGTTTCTCCCATCAAACCAGGACAATTCTGGAGCAGTACCCTAACAAACGGGCCACGGACCGCGTGATCTATACTTCCTCTTCCTTGTCCTATCCTCACCCCCTACACACACTTACACTAACATGCACTACACAACCACACATGCCGGAAAACCGGTCGGGAGCTTCGAGGTTGTCCCGGACAGGGGGTGCCCCGCTGGTGGGAGATACCTAGTTGGGGAATCTCCCGCTAGCCGACGGTAGGTCGGCACCAGATCTCGCCATCCAGCGGGGGAAGAATACCGCCACCTCCCGAGAAAAAACACACACTACACGTACGGGATTAATGACCATAGTAGTTGACGCAACCGGAATCACAATCAATCAATCAACCAGCGCATGGCAGCCCTGCTCCCTCGAGCGCTTCGAATTTATTCCTTGCTTCAAAATTATATTAATTCGAATTATAAATTCGAAAATACTCCGCTTCGAATTTATGCGTGGAGCGACCGGAAACAACAGACCGTGATGACAGTGGTCACCCTTCACACTGAACCCGGGCCTACTTCGGATAGGGTTGATTGAAAACGAAAAACTGGGTTCCAAATAAACGCGTGTATCCCAGGAAGAATGTGGTTAAGCGACTAGTTTAATGCCTATTTTGTAATATTCGTAACGTTTCGCTTACAAAAATTACACTAGAGAACAAAAAAGAAATTTTTCATAGGATGAAAGATAATTTCAAAGGAAACGATCACGCTCATTTAAAAAATCATAATAAAAAATTTCTACCACACAGGGCTCAAAAGATATGAACATATTTAGTATTTAAAATAAAAAAAATCCTTTACTAATGTCCGCATTGTCACTCCGGTTATATTACTACGTTTTATTAGTATGCTTCATATGTGGTATGAACAAGTTAAAAATGGAATACGCATATTTCTGCAATAATATTGAAACATGTTGGGAGGAGAAATTTCTATTGCATTGCTTACAAATGCTTTTGTGCATCTTCACTTACTCTTGTATTCCTGTTTACTCTCTCTCTCTCTCTCTCTCTCTCTCTCTCTCTCTCTCTCTCACACACACACACACACACACACACACACATACACATACACACACACATACACATACACATACACATACACACACATACACATACACAAGAAACTATCATTGCGGGATTCTATGCCCTTGGTATCTCTTCTCTATTGTAGCAATATCGTGATGAAACTGTTCACCATGTTGATCAATAATATCACCCAAATTCTGCGGGAAAAATTAAGATGGGAGTGGAAAAAATGAATTTTCAGAGACATTCTACCCCTCATATTTTTGTAGCTTTCTAATCATTCTATGACCAATGTTTTATAATTTTCTTCTTTCTTTGTCCCGAGAAATACATAAACAACTCTCTTAAAGGATTGCCAAGCTGCTAACTCAATGTCTCGCAATTTTTCTTCCAATATTTCATCGAACATGACTTTTATGATTTTCGGGCCGATAAAAATTCCTTTCTTCGATTTTGAATTACTCACATAGAATAATTTCACTGCTTTGAAACAATGTTTTGAAGAATCTATGAACAATAGTCATTCATCTGGATTATAGAGAACACAATTCACTTAATGACCCTCTAATATGTGCAAAAAGACAAAAAGTATCTTCAAGAGCAGAATATTGGACAATGGGTTCGTGTCTTTTTCTAAACTCTGAATTTTTTGTCTTGGCAGCAAGTAGTTTACATTACTCTAATCTGGAGCCTTGCAGTTCAATTTTTTTCTGACAAATTCAGGTCCCGTGGCAAATCATTTAGGTCTACCCACTCTAATAAATGCAGGCTTGTGTCGGACTTTCATGGTAAATAGCATGAGTCTTTTAAAGTGGAGGCTTCTGTTTCTGGGTGAAACACGGCTTCAGTTTCATCACAGTTGTCTTCATGATTTATTGACCTTATTTCCGGGGCTACAGGCATAGGTAATTCGTCACTGTGTAACACAGATCGCAAGAGAGAAGAATTATGTGGACAATTGATCTAGACAGGCCAAATATCTTTATCGTGAGAAGTAGCAGCCATTAAAATGGTTTGTTGGCATTTGCCACAATATTGGTATAGAGAATGACAATGATTTGAGTTCTCCACACAACCTCAACCAAAGGTTCGTTGTATTGATGACACAACACTGTTGAGGAGCGCGTGGGTTGTCCTGATCACAAACATGACAGCCAAGTATAAAGAATACGCAATTTTTGTAATTTTATTTATTTTTTCCTCTCAAGTTTGGGTATAAATCTTCCACAAACGTAACAGAAGTTATCGGGTGGATTCGTACATTTTCGATGTTAAATAACGATTTGCATTTTACCGAACCGATTCAATTCAACAGATAATGTGAAGAGTTTCATTTTATAAAAACTACAGAACTGTAATTAATGTTTTACTGTATTTGAGGCACACGCAAACCAGACACGAACATCACGCGCACTGTGGGTACAGTTCCGCATGACAGCGACTGCTCAGTATCAGCCACCCCAACAGTTGGATACTTGTATACTTGCGATAAGGTAAGGTGCCAAAATAATTCTTTTCGATGACTGATGTGCTGTATGAAATATGAGGGTGCACGTGACTTGTTTTCAAAACATCCACTAAGGCTTACTAGAACCATTATGACCTTCTCGCAATTGAGAGCGACTACCAGATTAGACAAGATGGCGTATTGCCATTTTCAATTCAAAGGAATGGGAAGTTATTGCATTACCAATTTCTTGAAATATTAATTAGTTTATCGTACCCGTGCGAGAATACTCGAATATTAAACTCGACCCTCTTCTTTATCATTCCGTTTGCATATTAAGAGGGAAAGTTGTTAACAAGACGTATTTATTATTTAAAAATGTATAAAGATAAACTCCAATGTAGTACTTACAAAATATCAAATAAAAATAACAAATAATAAAAATGAAAAAAGTTTGTTTGAGGCCTTTGGCCTCAATACTTTAGTTTTTAAGACTCGACAACGCTTCGTTAAAGAGTTAATTAAAAATATGTATTTTGACAGTGCTATCGAGCGTTGCGGTTTGCGTATGATATAAATTCTTTTAGATACGTTTCTTTTCAACTAATTCTTCGCATTTTTAATGTCAAAATGCAATTCGTGACGTCTGCGTTGAAGTCTCTTTCTTTAGAGATCCCATTTATGAAGATTGGTTGTCTGCGAGTGCCGCAAATGCAGTAAATAGGAAACGTTGAACATGCTAATTGAAATTTCCTAAATCGTGCCTTGGTTTGACCGTCCTCCATCCTTGAGTTGACTGATTGATAAATTGATTAGTAATTCCGGGTGCGTCAACTACTGAGGTCGTTAGACCCGTAGTGCGTGTTTTTCATCGGGAGGTGGCGGTGATCCTCCACTGGATGGCGAGATCCGGCACCGACCTACCGTCGGCTAGTGGGGTTTCCCCCTAACCAGGACTCTCCCACCAGCGGGGCACCGCCCCAGCCGGGACAAGCTCTAAGCTCCCGACCGGTCTCCCGGAATATCTGGTAGTGTAGTGCATGTTAGTGTAAGTGTGTGAGGAGAGGTGAAGGAAGAGGAAGGAAAGATCGCGCGCGGTCTGTGGCCCGTTTGTTAGGGTACTGCTCCGGCATTCGCCTGGTGTTGATCGGAGAAACCACGGTAAACTACCGATAAGAACAACCGGCCGTTATTATTCTCCTCCTCCAGACAGCGACAGAATGCGACCTAGCTGAAAAGCTAGTGTCGAAAATCCTGCCTCCATCAGGATTCGAACCTCGGTCAGAGGGACTGCACTGACATCACTTGCCCTGAGCCACCGCTCCCGGTCCGTCTTTAAGTCTGAGCATGCTCCCGATGCCAGGAGCCGTGAGGCGCCGGGGTCGCCAGAGGGTGGGAAGGGGCCGGGGCGTCGAGGGCGTGGGGAGCGTTAGATGGTGGTGGAACGTGAGTGGGGGAGGGAGGGGAGGGGAGGGGAGGGGCTAAGTGGCCTCATTCGCAGCCGATCGGAGGCGACGCGCCGCGTGGGCCGTCGCGCCCGGGGCGTCGCGTCTCCCATTACCGCTCCCTCCCCCCACCGCCGCTAGGGGCGCCTCATTAGGGCCCGGGTCGGCCGCGGCGGCGATTACGAGTCGGCAAAAGTCGATGGAGATACGAGCGCGAAAGTGCAGCTGTGAAAATGGCAGATGAAGAACAGCCAAAGAATTAGAATATACTTCATAGAGTGGCTGAAGTGCCTCCATCTTTGCAGTAAACTGAAGCCATGTTTTTTGCAGTCAAAGCAGCGTCCTCTGGAGACAGAGTGTTCTAGTATTCCGTTTGGCGCTCGAGGAGTCCGGGTGGCCGCGGGCCACGCGTCATATAAATCCTCTTTCTCTGTGTTTCTCGGCCAAAAGCCAAGCATTTAAAAACGATATCACAATATGTAAGGAGAACGAATTGAGAAATTTTATAAACACGTTGCTTCCTGCATCGGTTATTATCATACGCTTGGAAGCTGTTGAATTGTTATTATAGTTAGCATAACGCCTGGAAGTGAATTTGTTGCAATAAGAAGCAAACAAACATCACAAATAAGGCAGCAAACTTGAAAAATGATATATTTGTGGTTTGATTAATTATATTTGTACAGTTATTTGCCGAATATACTGAAGTTATTGTGAATATTATTATTATAACCATTAATATAATTTAATATATGGATAAACGAAAAGACAACAATATAGAATTAACATCTGATACAAACAACTCGTCGATTCAGTAGCATATGCCACCACTAGCCACCTCTCATGTTTTGACTGTAAAAATGATGGCGAGCCCCAGTTCGGCGAGTGTCCACCATGAGCGCTGAGACCATAGGATCCAACACTCTCTGCAGTATGTTCTATTTCGCTGAGTAGGGCTGATGTTATACAGTATTGGTATGATCTCCATTTCACCAGATCCATTAGGGACAAAATAAATTGGTTTGACTCTCGCAGAATTAATTTTTTTTAGTCGCGATTTTTATTCGATTTTTATCCTCCTTTTATCCCCCAAGTGTGTTAGTCCTGGAGATATGGAATGTAGCGAGCCGCCATTAAATCACGCTGTCAGGTCTTGAACCTATGACCTCCCGGTCAGAGGGATTGCACTGCCATCTGTTGATGCCCTGAGCCACCTCTCTCGGCCGCGATTGTATGACAGTGTTCTAGCGGAGGAGGATTTCAGGAGAATTCTAGCGGCCGGATGCCCTGATCAGCATTTTTCAGTGGTTTGCCCGTTCAAAACCAGGCGAATGCCGGAGCAGTACCCTAACAAACGGGCCACGGACCGCGCGCGATCTTTCCTTCCTCTTTCTTGTCCTATTCTCACCCCTTACACACACACAATATACATACACTACACTACCACACATACCGGGAGACCCGGTCAAGGACTTAGAGCTTGTCCCGGCTGGGGCGGTGCCCCACTGGTGGAAGATACCTGGTTGGGAAACCTCCTAATCGACAGTAGGTCAGCGCCGGATCTCGCCATTCAGTAGGGAAAGATCAGCGTCACCTCCCGAGGAAAAAAACATGCACTACACTTACGGGAATAATGACCTCAGGAGTTGACATGCCTGAAATCACTATCAATCAATCAATAATATAATTTGCTTTCAAATGATTTGCTGAAGTACTTCCCTTCAAACAAAGTTTAATTTTTCCAGAAATCTCCAAGTTGACGTGAGTAAGACCTTATTTTCTGAGAGCACTTTTTAACACTTTCCTGGTTCGAACGTGATAATCGTCGATGTAAGCTTTCTTTGGCTGCAGCGATCAACTGACTTTACTTATCACTACTAAGTAGGTAGTTAGAAGCATATGTCGCTACCTTTCAATATGGTTTAATTACAATATTTATCGATAATGTATCGCTGACTCCCATTACCCCGTGACCCCCATTACCCCCTTCCTCTACAGGTTCTGCGTGTGCTAATGTCCGCAATTCCTTAAGTTGTAGAACAGTAGATGACAGAATCATGTTGAGGCTGCACTAATATCGATACTCTAAGAAGAGTAAGTACTGTAACTTATAGAGGAAAGTGGAACTACGACGGACGTACAGGCTGAATGTTGAGTAATCTTTTAACCGTAATCTCGAGAGTTTCAGAACTGATCCTATCGTGGAACGTGCATTATTGTAAAACAATTTTAACTGTTGTTAATAGTATAAAGAATGCCAATTTTACAATTCTATTTTAAATTTCTAATTTTACCACCGCAAAATCAAGTGTAACTTCGACATAACTTTCTAACTTGCTTAAAATTCGAATATGTGCGATATATATTGAGAGATAAAATAGGCACTATTAAAAGTTAGACATTGCAAGGTAAAACGATGAAAAAAATCATTATAGATTATCAAGTCATTCGTGTATTCTGACATATAAATTGTAATTCTAGTTGAAGTTGCCAGCATGTTTGAAAGTTTCCTAATATCACCACGATATTCTCGAAAGGCGCTCTCATCAGGTTCAGGCGAGTTTCCTCTCGCCCTTGCTCTGCCCGTGACGTGGAGTGCGCGAGCAAAACGGGGCAATTACAGGAGCAGAGGGAGGTCGGAGGTCGGAGGTCGAGGAAGACCAACGAGGAAAGCCTCCGCCAGAGGCACTGCGCGGCCCTCCAAGTCCACCGGCGGAAACGGTTCGCTTTCCCAATTTAGAAGACCGTCGAACATCGACTAGACGTCGAGTCAAATGGCACTCCTCCAAATTGAATGGCTCTTTTGAAGTCTTTTCCTCTTTTCACCAAGTTCCCAAGAACGCAGTAGTATTTAGATTCAAAAGCATTTCGTTCAAGGTAAGTTAGTGAGTCCCTTCATGTCCGCGGCGCACGTTTAGCGAGTGTGTTTCAAACTTGGAAATGAGGGAGTGAATGTTTGTTCTGAAAATGTCAAAGGAATTGAAATGTCGCTGTCAACGACAAGATTGTTAAATAAAAACTTAGTGGAATACACATTCTGGTAGTTTCGTAGATTTGGACAATTTGTCATATATTTTTAAAATAATTGTTTTCATTTTGGGAGTTTATTTAGAGAACGCTACCGAAACAAGCCGAACAAAGTAACTAAGAAAATATTTATGCACCAAGGGCGTTGTAAGGGTTGTAATGATAGACTGGTGACAAAATGCCTCAGGTCCTTTGGCCCGAGGATTTTTTATCACCCGAGATCATTAGAACCAGTTAACGCCCGTAGTACATAATTTTATTTTTTACCCTATTTTATTTTTACCTAATTTTATTGATACAGATTCACTAATTTACTAATTAACCAGATGTTAACTTGACTCCGTTTGTCTTTTATTATTTCCCTCCCATAATTCCCTTTCATAATTTCCTTTTATAATTCTATCCATAAGAGAACATGGGGCATCGTTTAACTGTTTTCATATTTCCCTCGTAACCACGCCCAGGTACGTTATGCAGTTTATATTGAGCTCCGTATCAAAGGCAATAAAGCTGTAACGTATGAGTAAAAAAATTAAATACTTTTCTCTCTGTATGTTTTGAAACCAGTCGTTTTCTTCACTTAATGCCATTTCAACAATGAAACAATGCACACACTCTAGAAGTTATTTAGTAGTCACTACAAAGTAATTTAATTCGTTTTCTCGGTAATATTTTTCCTGTACGAAAACAATTTAAAAGTGACAGGGCACAATTCGAAAAAGCAGAGACGAAATATATGCATTTTCTGGAGGTGTCTCTTGTATGCGATTCCTCGAACATAAATATTGCATAGGCCCTAAAACGTGTCAGTTCGAAGAGAAACAAAATGAGATTCTCAAAGATGAAAATTGTTCTCATTATACATGAGAACTCTTTAACTACACGTACTCCTGAAATCGGTTCGTAAGCAAGAAAGGTAAGAAACGTATGGAGTAGGTGAATCATGCATCTCAGTGAAGGTCTAATTTAATTTAGGCCTCAATAAGGACAAATTTATTTTTATGAAAGTGATTGAAAAGATTTGAGAATTTCAAAAAGGTAAATGTATGTAAAAGAAAACGCAAGAAAACACCAAAATATGGAAGGTGATATAGGGAGAAGCAGAGAGTAAAGAACATGAAATAAATGAAGAATAAACGCAAAAATGGAAGAAGGAACAGGTGTCAAATTAATACGAATATTTTATGATCTATAATCAATATATAAAACATAGTTCTGAAAAGGGAGACCTGCATATATATATATATGCAAGAGATGATGAAAAATATGAAGAGATCATGACAATGTTGGAACGAATGATGACTGTGTCGTAAATGACGTTTAAGCAATTGTATAATAAAAAGCAATGGAATCCGGAGAATGGAGAAAAACTTCCAATCATACGATTTTCCCACCGCAAAGTCCACAAATCTCATATAAAATAACCGGCATTTTAAGCCCTACACTCAAAACTTGCGACCTGGCCGCTCACAAGATAAAGTTAAAAAAGGAGGAGCTGAGCACAAACCACCAATTCGTCCTCTCATACTTTGCTTTCCAGCATCGGTGTACAAGGGCGCGATGCGATGCGAGGCGAGGCGAGGAGAAGCGAGACGAAGCAAGGCAGAAGTGAGGCAGAAGGAAAGCAGAAGCGAGGGAGAAGAGAGGGAGAAGCGAGGAGAAGCGAGGAGAAGCGAGGAGAAGCGAGGAGAAGCGAGGATAGGCGAAGCGAGACGAGGGAAAGCGAGGTGAAGTGAAGGAAGGCGAAGGGAGGCGAACGGAGGCGAAGTGAGGTGAGGCGAGGTGAGGCGAAGTGAGGTGAGGCGAGGGGAGGCGAAGTGAGGTGAGGCGAGGGGAGGCGAAGCGACGCGAAGCGGGGCGAGGTGAGGTGAAGCGAGGCGGGGCGAGGCGAGACAAAGCGATGTGAAGCGAGGCGAGACGAGTCGATCGAGCGAGGTGAGGCGAAAGGAGGCGAAGCGAGGCCAGGCGAGGCGAACAGAGGCGAGGCTGTGCGAGGCGAGTCGAAGCGAGGTGAAACTAGGCGAGGCGAAGCGAGGCGAAGCGAGGCGAAGCGAGGCGAAGCGAGATGAAGCGAGGCGAAGCGAGATGAAGCGAGGCGAAGCGAGACGAAGCGAGACGAAGCAAGGCGAAGCGAGGCAAAGCGAGGCGAAACGAGGCAAAGCGAGGCGAAGCAAAGCAAAGCGAGACGAAACGATGCGAAGCGAGGCGAAGCGAGACGAAGCAAGGCGAAGCGAGACGAAGCAAGGCGAAGCGAGGTGAAGCGAGGTGAAGCGAGGTGAAGCGAGGTGAAGCGAGGTGAAGCGAGGTGAAGCGAGACGAAGCGATGCGAAACGAGGCGAAGCGAGGTGAAGCGAGGCGAAGCAAAGCAGGCAAGCGGGAGCGCGCGGGGCGAGGTGCAAGCTGTCCGGGTAGGCCGGGCCGGGCCGGGCTGGGCCGGGCGTCGCCTCGCGAGCGGTGAGGGTGGGGGAGCGTTTCGGCAGCGGATTGCATTCCCCGGGCTCCTACCGCCCACGCGCGCCTCCGCGCGAAAATCAATGGCGGAGGCGGCGGCGGCGGCGCCAGCGCCCCGGGAGAGCCCTCTGGCGGACAGCGCTCGCCGCGGGCTAATGGGGGCGCCAACTGCCTCCGCTGTTCGATCACCGCAGGGACCACTACGACGAGCTGCGAAATGCGACAACCGTAACGCAGCAATACGCACAGCCGCTATGGCGCAAGTGCAGTGACGAGCTCGCTTTGAGAGGAGGCGGTTTCCACGTTATACCTGTGTACCGGGAGCGGTAGCTCAGTGCATCAATTGATGCCTCTGCAGCGCCTCTGACCGGGAGGTCCTAGGTTCCCACTCCCCACGGCCGCAGGATTTTGGACACTAGCTTTCCAGCTAGGTCCAATTCATTCGCTGCCTGGAGGAGAATTCTGGCGGCCGGCTGCTCTGATCGGTAGTTTTCCGTGCTTTCTCCGATCAACACCAGGCGAATGCCGGAGCAGTACCCTACCAAAAGTCCCACGCGATCTGTCCTTCCTCTTCCTTGTCCTATCCTCTCCCCTTACACATACGCACTTACACTAACATGCACCACACTACCACATATTCCGGGAGACCGGTCGGGAGCTTAGAGCTTGTCCCGGCTGGGGCGGTGCCCCGATGGTGGGAGAGTGCTGGTTAGAGGGAAACCCCGCTAGCCGACGGTAGGTCGTCGCCGGATCTCGCCATTCAGCGGGGGACGATCACCGCCATCTCCCGAGAAAAAACGCGCACTATATTTACGGGGTTAATGACCAGAGCAGTTGATGCGCCCGGAAACACGAAAAAAATCAATCAATCGAAGCAATACGCACAGTCGCGGTTGCTGTGGCGCAAGTGCAGAGACGAGCTCGATTTGAGAGGTGGCGGTTTCGAGATCCGCGTTATACATTGTGGCGGCATAGTGGGCTCCCCCCCCCCGTTCGTGAATCTCCCTTTCTGAATTATCTCTTCGTTCCTAACCAGTAAGGGTGGTTTTGAAGCTTAGCCCTTTACTCTCCTGTGTCGTCAGTGGGCCTAGTTGCTACCAGGGCGCTCTGTTTGGGCTTACGAGTTACAGCAGTGCGGCTCGTGTGCCGCCTCATTGCTGCCCGTCTAACTCGTGGCTAGAGACGGAAGGCCTGCGGGTTTCGCTAGAAACAGGTGACACGAACATGTCAGTTATACAAATAAGCAAGGAACCAGGGGCGGGGTTGATGTGAAGAATGGGAATCAGGCAAGAGCCGGGTCGGCAACTCTTGGAATAGAGCAATCTCAGTCAGAGGAGATGATGGAGAAAAGGGATTAGAAAGATGTACGACCATTGAAGCTGTAGTTTCCTCAACCCAACAGAGGAGATATACCAAATAAACGTAAAAATCACAACAAAAGTGGAATACGCTTTTGATGTGTGGTGTAAAGATGACCCCACACACTATAATGGGACATTTTACCCTTCTGTTTGCGCGTGTTATGATAACGCTGTTCGAAAAGGGATCACGGACCCTCGATTTATTCAAATTTTAATTTGTCTCGCGTTTTAATCTCAGTGGGCGCGCCGGTGGCAATATGACAGGGCTACACCATTCATTGGTCGCCCTTTTTGAGGGCGATGGTCGTCTTATCTGGGCCGCATGGCGCATGGCTTCGTGGCTGAAGAGAGCTGTATTCCGAAGAGTGGCGCACACAGTCCCTCAGAAGGAGTAAACCACGCAGACATTTCGGCGGAAAGCATAGAGGATGGCTATGGTTGGTTTGCTGTTATTCGCTGGGTTATGGACGCAGATACTCGAATTTGTTCCGAAAGTAATTTTAGTACATCTCCCGACAATGAATAGACGTAAGAGTGCTTGCGCATTCTTTAACGTTTCTTAAGAAATAAACACTCTTGCACACACTTCGTTCAGTTGTAGTAAAGTCTTCAATTTCAGCAACTTGCTGATTTATGGACATTGCAGACACTGACAAAGAGTTTTGGGTTCATCAGTACGTGATATAGTATAAAGCAACTGAACGTTGTATTTTAATTCTGCCAAACGTCTTAAATTTTATGAGATACATGTTACTTTAATACTGTCTAATTAGTTTTTATTCTTTTTATATATTTTGCAAGGTACAGATAGTCAATCTATTAAGTATTAGTACTTAACATGGTCCAAAAAAGGATTTTTGACAATCACCTTATTTTTTTAAATTGATTTTATTTCATTCATTATTTAGCATGACGTTTTGGAGGAATTTTTGTCTCCTTCTTCAGATAAATTAAAAATTTTAACCTTAATGAAGAAAAGAAATTCTCGGTGTCATGGTCTGCTAGTGGTGGAGATATCATTAGAGATTCAATACAGCGCGGGTCGACTCTCTAAACCAACCGAAACGCAACCTATAATAGTTTTCCCTGCCATACAAATATTTTTATGATTACATTCTATTCTACGTACCGATAAAACTTACTCTGATACTGCGCCCAAACGTAATGTGGTCTACTGTGAACAGTTCATGCGTACTATCCTTAGTGGCTGTTATATGCTATCTACATGTACCTTCCTTAATGAATTTTCCCATACAGCTTTAATTCAATGATGGTTGGCATCAAAATGAAAGTGCTACGAGTCGAAATAAAGACACTGGTCTAAGTCCTCTAAGACAGTTACTTGACATAATTTTGCACTCTTAAACTCTCACTTCAAATGTGTTGTGAATTGAAAGACCGGATTTCTGTGTAACTACATCTTCTTTGCTAACTTAAAACTGAATGAAACCTTGACAGAAATCTGAGTCATGAAATGGACGTTATTATAGTACTTGTTTTATTTTACACGAAATTGCACGTTTGGGCGGAGGGTGGTTACTGCACGAAATTGCACGTTTTGGGTAATGCTGCCTGAAAATTGCACATTTTGCGGTTTTATTGGACGAATTTGCAAGATTCATAGTTTTATGGCATACAATGTAATTCTTATACTATAAACTTGTTTTAATTTACATTTTTAAAGGTTTCATTAAAATTTATCCTATTGTCTAATTAAAATTTCTGAGGAATTGCAGTTAGGAGAACGGTGTTGCCATGAATTCAGTACGCAGTCCTTGGTTGCGGCCGCTCAACCAACGCTATGCCCGGGGTCTATCTTCCCAATCGGAACATACATCCGTTTTGTAAGTCTTCCTTGAACTTTCCTACACGAGATTGGAAGCACAAATCACATTTGACCTTACGTTCGAGCGCAAAGCTTAGTGGCAATTTTATTTCATCGATATTTTGCCTTTGGAGAAGCTACACATTTTAGAAAGCATATTTTCCATGCGAGGGTTTACAGCAAAAACATTTTTGATTACGAATAATTACATAATCAATTCTCTTAAAGAAAACTGTGTATAGAGAAAACTTCCTGTATTGTAGGAATTAATTGAGTATTATTGGTTAACGAAAGAGAGTACCTGCTTCCTTGAATTTCATTAAGAGTTTTCAATGACATTGTTAAGTCCTGATTAACTTTCTTGTTTGTAGAATATCCAAGTGCAGGACTTATGCACTCGGATTTGTGTCTCCTTTCAGGCGAACACGTCACACACCAGATTTATACTAGTAACGAAGGGTCTGTCGATATCCCCCTCACCAAGTCCTTTAATATTACATGAAATAACCGACATTTCAAGCAGTTTTCTGTCTGTGGGTACACATTTTACGCCAAAACTGTGGTTTATTAATTTCTAAACACAATCAAATCCAAAAGATTATTCCCAATACAGCATTATAAAAGATGGTTTACGTTTTTCGGAATAAATAATGTATAATATGTTTATACCTATAATGATTTAAATTTTATATTATTATTCATTATTTGAACTGATAATTATAAGACATATTAAAAGATAATGAAATATCGTTATTTTCGAATATGTGAGTTATTTATAAATGGGTGAGTAGGAGCTATTTCCTCCCTTTTTTTGGAGTTAGCTTTCTGAATGGTGCTTGGTGGCGTGCGGAGGTGGCGGGGCGGGGCAGGGCGGGGTGGGGATAGGGGGTGCCGGGAGGGGGGTGCCGGGAGGGGGGCGGGGAGCCAGCCTGATTGCGCGCACGCACGCGAGAGGCGAACAGGTGCTTCGCGTTGTCCCCGCCCCCACTACGCCCCGCTCCGCCCCCGCCCCTCCCCCGCCCTTCCCCGCCTCGCCTTCGCCCCCGCCTGCGTCCCACCCCCGCTCCGCCCCGCCCCACCCCCGCCTCGCCTTCGTCTCGCCCCCGCTCCGTCCCCGCATCGCCGCGCCCCACCCCCGCCCCGCTCCCGCCCCCCGCTCCCGCCCCGCTCCCGCCCCCGCTCCGCGCCCGCGCCCCGCTCCGCCCCCGTCCCTCCCCCGCCCTTCCCCGCCTCGCCTTCGCCCCCGCCTGCGTCCCACCCCCGCTCCGCCCCGCCCCACCCCCGCTCCGCCCACGCCCCACCCCCCGCCCCGCTCGGGCCCAGCCTGCGCCCCCGTGGCCCACACCAAACAGATGTCGCTCGTCGCGAGCCCGCTTCATTTCCGTCACGATGGCTTTCAACGTCTGTCAGCTTTTAGCCACGTGCAAGGGACGTCGTGTTTTGTCATCTGCTCCCATTTCCTCCGCGTTACTAAATATCGTCTCCTTCATTCTCTACTTTCATTATAAAATTTACGTCTTTTAACCCTGCAGTGGAAACGTTGGGTATGCCAGACTCGGTGTAAAATTTATGTCAATATATCTTGAAATGGAAACTCAGCACTTAATTGAATTTCCGTCTACCTTTCACAATAACCATTTTCTTTAGAATTAAAATCAGTACTATATATCATTGTCAGCCATTGTTGAGTGAAAGAGAAATTTGTGACGTAAGGAAACTGTTGGTTCGTACTGACCCATCGTTATCCCTTATGTACTTCTCGATTACACCGTTTGTTAGCACTATTTTCGAACAGTGTGTGTTAGTGATAGCTCTATAAATTGCTTGTGTGTTACATACATATGATTGAACTGGATGAAGAACATGAACCTAGAGCTGAGTGAGTAGGGTGGATGTTAGTGGAAGTTATAAATGCATCGAGAGAACATGAAGATGCGTAAAGCGATTTCTGTTTGTACAGTGAGCACGATACTGATAGTGAGGCACAAAGTAAACGCTGAAATAGTGAATATTGATACTAATTACAGCTCACACGTCCTAGGAAAAGACATTACAACTAAATGGAGAAAATAAGTAGGCAATATAAAAAATTCGCACGCGTCGTAGCAATATTATTGCTAAGCGTTTACCAGCGGAGCCGCAGTTCTCAATAAAAACTCAAATGAATATATGTTGAGTAATGATATTGTCTGAAGGTAACTTGCAGTTTGTTTTATTTTTCATCTAGAATAAATATATTTAGCTAAGAAAGAATTAAAATTCATTTTTATGCACAAATCAGAAGACATATTTCAATGGCTCTCTCAGACTCAACGTCACAACTGCTGAATCATTCTTACACGTTAACACTGTAGGGTTTAATATACATGCTGCAATAGCTCAGCGGCAACATCGATAGATGTACAGAATTATTGACCGGGAGGTCCTAGGATTGGACTCCGTACACACACACACACACACACACACACACACACACACACACACACACACACACACACACACACACACACACACACACACACACACACACACACACACTCATGAAATACAGCACCACACATTGCGGCAGATCAGAATTGGAGTCCTACATCGAGCTTGAGTGGTGCTTCATTTATGGAAATATCTCTAGGGAGAATTCTTCCGCCCAGAATCAATAATATTCATTCTTTTAAAACCTAAATGATCATTGCATGGCTATCTTTAATAGTGACTCTCCCACTTTTTTTATTCACAGGTTTCATATTTTCTACAAAAAATATAATTATAAAGGTAACGAATTTCACTAACATGAAGGAACGATTTGACTCTCCGTACGAAAGCATAGAAAAGCGTGTTACTGGTACTTGACCTCATGTGCAGGGCCTGTCACACCCACAATCGTTACGTTCACGTGCGACATCCGTTCCAGTGCCAAACATCCCAAAGGGCCAAGGGTCAGCGCCATCCAGCAGTGGCGGATCTTTCGAGCACCTCGCCCGTCATCCAACCTTATCGACGCCATTGTCACAAAACATGCGACACATGACCAGCCGATGAGAGTATATGGATTTGACAGGACTCGAACAAGGGCCACTAAAAACTCAGTGCTATCACAGGCTCTTACGAGATTCAACTACAAGAAATTCAGGATCAACAATTTAAGAACATTCAAGTTTCCATAAATTCAAATTTATTATGGTTGATCTTCAAACTAGTTTACATGTGAAGAGGTAATGAGTGTTTTACTTTAAGAGTAGAGTTAATTTTAGTGAAGACACTTACAAATCATTCGTTTACTTGATTGATATTTCGAGGCACATCAAGTGTGCCGATCATTATCCCAGTTACTGTTCTGGATATTTTAATAGCTCCCTAGTGGATGTAGAGCTCCAACGCAGACCTCCAAGAAGTTTTTCCTCCTGACATCGCCTCCACCGCCACAGCCAAGCAGACTCTCAGCTCCAGAAAATTAGAATAGGGAAATACGTAGAAAAGTGTGTGTGTGTGTGTGTGTGTGTGTGTGTGTGTGTGTGTGTGTGTGTGTGTGTGTGTGTGTGTGTGAGGGGAGATGAGAGAATATAGACGAGGAAGGAAAGATGGCTCCTTTGTTGGATTACTGCTTCGACATTCTCCTGCTCTTGAACGGAGAAACAACGTTAAGTAACGATCAGGGCAGCCGGCCGCTAGAATTCTTCTCGAGCCAGAGGCCGGATTCGACCTAACTAGAAATCTCCGCGTAGAAAATCAGCCACCTTTGGAACTCTAACCGTAGAACCTCTCGGAAAGGGTTGCTGCACAGACAGGGGCAACAGTCAGGGCCGGGGTTACAACACAGGGAGAGGCAACAGTCTGGGTCACGGTTGCAGCATAGTCAGGGTCTCTGTGAAAATCTGCGGCAGCCTCACAAATCAAGAGAATGTTTGTACAAACAATGCAAATTTGGGTTTGCACCTGGAAGCATCCGTTTCCAAGCAGTTACCGTTGTGTTGTGATTTCAATTCTGAGAAACCGCGAACGAATCGATTCCCGGTGGCTTGGTCGACGCGACGTGAACAAACGGCTGCGCGAGTCGTGGGCGTGGAGGCCATGTCCTGCACTTTGTCCCAGCGCGGCCGCTCCCACTGACCCCGCCCCCTGGCTTCGCCGCCACGCCTACCTGCGACGCCGTAGCCTCTGCTTCCACCTACGGCGCGCGACCGCCCGCCATGCAAATTAACGCAGCCCGCGGACGCTATGCAAATGGCGGTCATTGGGCGACTGAGGTGGGGAGGGGGAGGACGCGGTGGGCGGGGCGCTCGCTGGTGAGGCGAAGTGGAACCGGTCAAAGTGGGCGGGGGGTGGCAGAGGGTAAAAGAGGTGGAAGAGAAACGGGTGGAGCGAGAAGGGGTGGTCTGGGCAGAGTGGATTTGGTTGGTAGGTTAGTGATTCCGGGAGCGTTAACTGCTTTGGTCATTAGTCTCGTAAGGGTAGTGCATTTTTTTTATCTCGGGAGATGGCGGTGATCTTCCCCCGCTGGATGACGAGATACGGCGCCGACCTACCGTCGGCTAGTGGGGTTTCTCCCTAACCAGGACTCTCCCACCGGCGGGGCACCGCCCCAGACGGGACAAGCTCTAAGCTCCCGACCGGTCTCCCGGAATATGTGGTAGTGTAGTGCATGTTAGTGTAAGTGTGTGTGTGTAAGGGGCGAGGATAGGACAAGGAAGAGGAAGGAGAGATCGCGCGCGGTCCGTGGTCCGTTTGGTAGGGTACTGCTCCGGCATTCGCCTGCTGTTGATCAGAGAAACCACGGAAAACTACCGATTAGAGCAGCCAGCCGCTAGAGTTCTCCAGACAGCGACTGAATTCGACCTAGCTAAAAAGCTAGTGCCGCCGTGGGGAGTGTAACCTAGGACCTCCCGGTGAGAGACTCTTCAGTGACATCAGTTGATGCAAGTAGCTATTGCTCCCGGTGGAACCGCTGGAAATAGGTGAGGGGTGGCGGGGGCTGAGTGGGGCGGAAGAGGAGGGTTGGGCAGAGCGCAGTGATGGAGTGGGGCGGGGCGGGGCGGGCAGAGAGTAGCCGTGTTGAGCGGAGTGCTGACGAGGGGGCCGGGGAGGAATCGGAGACGAAGGGGCCAGGACGGGAGGCGGGGCGAATTGGCGGGGCGAATTTCGGGGAATTGGGAGGCGTGGCGGAGACCGCTAGGAGCTTCGGCTTCAGATCTTGCTTCGACGTCCGATCGAGGACTGCCGCACCGCAACTCTTCCGCTCTGCATTTCTGCGAACCACTTTCTAGACGATTGTGGTTAAACAGTAGATTGTGCAGCAATTTGTATTCATTCCATTCATGCCTTCTCAATTAAGATCAAATGATGAAAAGTCGTACCAACCTACTTCTTCTTTCCTTACCATTTTATACATCGCCGATATTTTAGTTTTTATTTATACTTTCCTTACTCATTGGGACGATACTATCGTTTTCGAATCTAAACTTACAATCTAGTCTCCACGAGAGTTATTTTCTTTATACCAAGTTAAGTCTAGAGAACAAACTCGTATAAGTTTAAGTAGATCATTAGTCACAAGTCTGTTTAAGTAGTCACTGTTATAGTTAAAGTTGAAAGTCAACAATGGTTGATGTGAGGTAAAAATATCAAAGATAGAGATAACTGAAGTAAATCCAATAACGGGGAACAGAAACGCATTAAAAAATTCGTATTACCAAACATTTGTTAGGCTTCCCTTCACATGGAGCGATCTGGAATAGATTAAGAATGCAGGTGGAGCGGGAAATTCTAAACTGTGAGCTCCGTTCACCCGGGGAGGGCTCGATGCACCCGTGTGAAGTGGCGACCTCGAAAAGATGCAAACCAGAGGGCGTGGGCGAGGCGAAGAACGAGACGGATCGCGTGATGCCTCCGCGAGGAGGAATCGAAGGCAACTCCCAGCGCTGCAGACGTCACGTCGCTTTCTGTTGCAATCACGAGAAGGCGCATGCGCTCTGTAATTCTCCTGGGCCCGTGAGAAGAACGCCATGTGTCACTTATGCAGTCACTTTGTGCATTTCATTCTGAAACAAATGCAAACTAATGCGACGAACGGGAAAGAAATTCAGTGAATATCATGGAAATGAAACAGTTGTGAATTCTAAAAACAGTTTTGAAACACGTGGAATTCGAAAAAATTGCCGGTGATGTTATTAGAAATATTGATTTCGTGTAACTTTACTGGAATTCTAAATATTTGGATTTTTAAAATTAAAGCAAATACGAAGTTAAATAAATATCAAACAAATCATTTGGAATATATAAAGAAACTACGAGTATTTGGACACATTGAAACGAAGGAAATAAACCTAGGCAAAAATTATATTCACTGGCTCACTCTCTAATGCAATTTATTTCAGAATTGGTTTTTTGGATTGAATTGGAATGGATTTTTTTCTCCTAATTTAGCAGCTGGGTTTATCCACATTTTCGTTATCATTGAGCGGCAATGATTTTTTTTCGCCGAAAATCTGCCGTTTTTTCCCGCAGCATTATATAACTTTATACAACGTATATTACTCCGTACATACGTACGCATACGAGAAATTAAAAAGCAGAAGTTGGGAGTACTTTGTCAATTATGATAATTGTAGAAATCCGAGCAATACCGGTTCATGACCAGTTCCCCGAGACTCACGAAAATCATTTCAATCGGATTCTAAGTAATCCATTTTATGCTGTTATTACGAAATTATTTTTCAAGAAATAGCTATTCTTGCACGCGACTGTTGTCTACAAGCAAACCGATTGTGTTCTGCTAGTAGTTCTCGAGAGCCCTACGTCTGTTCACAACTTGTCCCAGCTGTCTCCAGATGTAATACAGTCTACTTTCGTACAGTCCATTTTTGTGGACTTGTTGGGAACGTCATACAAACGATATGCACGGTTCGTCATAAAACGCCTTGTCTATACTGTGTTAGATCTCTCAAAATTGTCGTCTCTGATAGAATCTGGGTTTGTTGATTGGTTGGTGATTCCAGGCGCGTCAAAACTTAGGCCATTAGTCCCGTAATTGTTGTGCGTGTTTTTTCTCGGGACTTACGGGTGTTAGAGTAGTGCTCCGGTATTCGCCTGGTGTTGATCGGAGAAACCACGGAAAACTACCGACTGAGCAGCCGGCCACTAGAATTCTCCTCCAGACAGCGACTGAATTCGACCTAGCTGAAAAGCTTGAGTCAAAAATCCTGCCGCCGTCAGGGCTCGAACCTAGGACCTCCCGGTCAGAGGCGCTGCAGTGAGTTCATCAGTTGACGCACTGGGACATGAAGAGAATATAAGAGAAAACTCATTCTCGGCTAGTTCCGTTTTATTAAGCGTTCGAACAGCTCTAAAGGATCATTGAATAGACGGCTAGCAAAATATCGACCGAGGGGCTTTGAATATTGAATGGGTGGGTGGGCACGACCTAGACCCACTCGGGGCGACCCTGCGCCCGCCTAAACGGCCTTCCCAAGTGGCTGTTTTATCCACGAGGCGCGGGGCGACATTCGGTAGAAAAGGCAATGTTCGGCGGAGAAATAATGCAGGGCTTCTCTGAATTCACAGCGCAAGCTAGCGCGGCGGCACGGCGGTCGCTCGACTTCGTGAAAAAGAGATCAGGCGGATTCAAGGCACGGAGCCCGCTGTTTCTCACCTTTGCGAGAATACAGCACCGAAATAGAATTTACATTCAAGATCCCCAAAGTAGACGTTTCGTCGCTTAAAATTCATGACGATTTCTCCACTTTCAAATGAAAGTAGCAACACTACATGATATATTGGCAGTTTATTACCCTTGTGCAAACCAAGAATTAGATTTCTATTAAAGAATGACGGGAGTGTGAACAAATGTCGGTTGTATTGTAAAGGACTCACTATACCGGTTGTCCCACCAACGATGGACTACCCCCATAACATATAAACAATGCAATTTTGCTCAACAATGCGGAATTATTGAACAAGTAATATGCCATAGAGATGTTCGGATTATTTTTAGTTTTTGAGAAATTTATTTATTAATTTATTTTTAAAACTATAACTACAGGTGTTTTTTACTAGTAATGGATAGATAATAGAAAGAGGAATTCAATGATGCTTAATTTGTTAATATTTTGAGAGTACTTTGACTAGAAAATTATATTTTCTGACATGTATTTTAAATGAAACGGAAAATATTACCTTGAGTTGATCTCACATCAATTTAAAAGCACTTGTCAGAAAGTATAATTTTTTTTTCAAATTACTATCAAAACATTAACACATGATACATCAATGTACTCTTCTTTTTATCCATTGCTAGTGAGAAAAAATCGTAGTGTCATTTAAAAAAATCAAAGATGCATAAATTTCTGGAAAAATAAAACTATTTCCCATAATATCTAATTGTTTTAAGATATATTTTAATTCGGAAAGGAAATAATTTTTGCAAAAGTTAGGGCTTAAAATAGTCCAAAATGTTGAGAGTTTTGGATTTAACTACATATTTTGAAATTTAAAAAACGATTTGATGAACTCAACAAGGATTAAGAACACTGAAGTTTTAAATAAGACATTCGTGATGATTTTAAGCTAGATGTTGCTGCTTAAGTAGCACAAGATGGGAGATGGCGTAGCAGCAAGGCAAGCTATTTGTGCTCACAACCGAAGCCCGAATGGGTTTCCGGCAGCTCCCTTATTCTCTTTGTCGCATCTGTTCCATTGCCTTTCTCCTGAGTGGAAGCTGAGCATCGAACCGAAAGTAAACTGACAAAACAGATGTTTTAAGGGAAATAAGTGTGAGGTCGAAGCAAAGAACCTTCGTTTGAACTGAAAGCTTGACATAGTAAAATTTCTGGTGTTTTATACTGAAGTTAAGTGTTTTCTGTTGGATAAAAACCGATGAAAATTCCGTCTGTACACTAATGCTAACAACAGGAATTTAACTTTTCAGCGCAATATTTAGAGATCTTTTGTAGCAAAAGGAAATTTAAAAATAATTATGTTATTTTTTCTAAATTCAATTAAAAAATATATTGAAATCGTAAAGATGAATGTCCCATTTTACGAACGTGATATCATTTATTGAGGATATTTCTCCGTTTGCCCCACTCTGGTTTAATGCGAGTAGAACGTGCATGAAATATTGAAAACTCACGAAAGAGTTCGAAACTGGAACACAGAAATGTGTCAGTTCACGAAGTGAAGTACAGACAGAATTCTTAAGCTCGGAAATAAAATAGCAAATATGAGATTCTTGAGAATTCAGCACTATTTTAATAGTGCTAATAGATTATACTTGGGTTTTTCTAACGTGGCGTGAGGATAGTATATCCAAGATGGATTTACGCACGACTTTTTGCGTCTTTCTTGGGCCTGAAGTCGCATAATCGCGACCGCCTCAAACAGTGCTGCAGATCCAGCGTCTCTAGCGGCAGGACTGAGAATGACTCAAAAGTCGTGCCGAATTCCATCTCGGAGATACTCCCCTCAGCCGCCACGTTAGAAAAACCCAAGTATAGGCTAACTGAAAGCTGAGACAGGCTCATGAGCTCAAACATGTTTTGAGAGCGTAATATCCGATCTCGTGTTCCGCAAGTGCAAGTGGTGGGGGGCGCGGTTCGATGCTCGAGCGAGGCAGCCGTCGTGCAGCGGAGGCGGTCGCTGGGCGGTGCGGCGAGGGCGGGCCGTGGGCAGTGCCGGTGCGGGCGCACGGGCGGGCGCGCGGGCACGCGGGCAGGCGGACGGCGGCGGCAGCGACTAGAG
Organism: Teleogryllus occipitalis; assembly: GCA_011170035.1. Classification (NCBI taxonomy): domain Eukaryota; kingdom Metazoa; phylum Arthropoda; class Insecta; order Orthoptera; family Gryllidae; genus Teleogryllus; species Teleogryllus occipitalis. Next base: position 99,501 of record BLKR01003938.1, read on the forward strand.
GGCGTCGGCGCCGGGGCCAGATACTCACAGTGCAGCTTCTCATCGAGATTACCGCGCGACGTGATGGACAGGGCTCGGATGAACTCCTCGAACTCGATGGAGCCGTCCTGCAACAGGCAAAGAACCAGGTTGTCTTCAGACAGGGGTCTGGGGGGAAGGTGGGCGGTGCCCCCCCCCGGGTGTAACCATTTAAAGGGTGACACCAACTTTTATAGTTCCGATAATATAATTTTAATGATTTATTTAAAAATTATAGTATATATATATATATATATATATATATATATATATATATATATATATATATATATATGTGTGTGTGTGTATTACTTTAATACTTATACAATTATATAATATATTCTAAGAAAGCAAAGAAAAATAATGTAAAGTAAAACGCGAAACTATACGCAGTGAGCCACAATTCTTCAGTGGTCCAAGAGTCTCGATTTTGGTGATTACTTTATCTTATCGTTAATCTTGATCAAATAATCTACAAATTATCTTTAATATACGTATATACTTGTATTTTTATAAAATAATCTATAAACTATTCAGATATAGATATTTTGTATATTTAATTGAGGGGGGTTGACACCATTAGTTTTGGTCCGGGTGACACCAACTTAAGCTACACCAAGTCTTCAGATACGAGATTATTTTCGCTTTCGCTGTGACGCATTCTGGATTTAGTTTCTAGTATGGCCTGTTACGGCGACAATAGAGAGATTTTCTTATCGTATACTGCGAATTAGGGTGTAAGTAATTAGAAGAGGCTAGTCGTGTAGCATACTGCCGCGGAAGCGCTGGTTTGGGACGTTTTCCATACTCTTTACCCGTAAAACTATATAAACATCGATAGTCTACACTGGGTATTCGATAGAATTGTTTACCTTTTGCATAGCGTAGCGTAAAGTAACCACGGGACCAATTGATTGTATCGATTGGTGCATGCGGAGTGGTCTAGCCATGAGTGACGGACCTCACATCCGCACACTCGCAGTTACTCAAATACTGTACAGGGATTCAAAAAAAAGTTGAAATATTTTGCATTGTTGACATGATGTTCTGATTTCTCTTTGGCTAAATTGTACAGAGGTCCTTGACACCACGGCTGATGCCACTGTATCTTCTATTAAAACGTTAGTGTTTAATATAAATATTAATTATATTTATATAAATATTATATCTGATATTAATTACTAAGATACTGTTGTTATTAAGATTTTATTCTAACCAGGAACCAAAAGGTATTAAATACCAGTAAAATACCGATATTTTTCCATACCTCTATCAAATACCTTTATTCTTTTATGCGAGTAAAATACCTTTATTGAACGTCTATACCGGTATGGACGTCCACAAAGGTTACACCGGTAATACCGGTATTTTCAATGCAAAATAATGTCCCTCGCACCATCTACCCGGAGAAAATTAACTTCCTTTCGTTAATAATTGTGCGAAATGCTAATTAATATGATTTTAAAAAATTATGCACGCGCACACGCCCACACGCGCGTACATGTACGCACAAGGCACACGCACCCTCTCTCTCTCTCTCCCTATTTCTCTCCTTCTCTCTCTCTGGGTCTCTGTCTTTTTCTCTGACTCTCTCAGTACTCCCCTCCATACCCACACTCGGCAGAAAATGTGCTGGGGCCATCGATCAAACATCCATCGCTCGCATTTCAATGCTTGAAACTGCGGAAAGAAATTGATAGCCTGAAATGCGTCGAGTGCTTTATCCCCTCTCTGAGCGAACCCCAAAGAGAGATTGTGCACCCTCGAACGTTGAAGCAATCGAAAGCGGTATCGATATCAATAACGAGTAAAATCGAGAAAGTTTTTGCACGTTTAGTTCGAAACGTTTAAGTCGCAATGGAAGAAGTTCCAAGTTGTGTAAACAGAGAGTGCTGCTACAGTGAAATTGCCATCAGCTGTTCGGTGCTGTTCGTAACTTCATTTGAGACCTTTGTAAATTTTCATTTCTTGAATATATACCATTTGATAATAAATAAAATTAGTTTTAAAATTTGTTTCCAGAACACACATATTTACACATTGATATTGGCATTCTTATATATAATACGTAAAACAGAAATTAAGTACATTGGTGTATTTAAATATAAAATGTATTAATCAACAAAAGGAACAAGAGCAGAATGAATGTGATAAATACAAATATTTTCATAACCTAATTCATTTTGTTAACCAAGATATTCGCTATTTCAATAATACTTTAGAATATATTTCACTATTTCAGTAATATTTCGGAATTATAATAATTGTTATAATTTGGGCAAGATAGCCCGAAAAGAAATCAAACTCAAGCTTTATAAAATAATGGCCATACATACTCTCCTGTATGGATGCGAAACATGGGTAACAACATCAAGAGAAAACAAGAAAATTAACGCAGAAGAAATGAGATTTCTGAAGTGAAGGAATGCACATTAAAGGATTAGAAATGAGGATGTAAGAGAAGTATTGGGAATTACCAGCTTACAAGAAAAGATAAATACATATAGAAAAATCTGGATAGACCATTTACAAAGAATGAACAATGAGAGATTGTCCAAACAGGCCTATCATCTCCGAAAAGGAAACAGAGAAGTAGGAAGACAAAATAAGTCTTCTCTAGACAACTTTGCCGGAACACTTACTATATAGCTCAGATTAGCTAGATCTGCTTAATCCATGCTGCTGATGCTCATTCTTATAGCTGAACGCGTGTAATTACATCGAACGGAAAGAGAGCTGTAGAAAAGTTATCACAGAAAGTACTGCATTTCCTTGAACATTCACGATTTATATTTAGCAAGATCTTTACACGTATATGGATATTGTTTTGGCCTATAATAGCAAATACTTATTTTATCGTAATTACTGAGTGTTTAATGTCAACACTGGAATTTTTATGTATAGGGACAAATATTTTTTTCAGGTTTATCATCATAATTGGATTAATGAACATTTGTAAATTTTTGTTATTTTGAACTGACAGGTAAAATTTATTGATATACATGTTGATAATTAAATGACTTTGATTTGATAATAATCATAATGATGAAAGAGTGATCAGGTGTATGTTATTTAATTTGTTGTGAGCTGCATTATTTGTGTAATTAATATTCTGTAAGTTGTTAGCTGATAATACTTGAATACTTGAATTCTGGTTCACTGTATCCGGATCTTATGTTTATTTGTAATGTAAGTGAAACGAGACCAGTGACTTAAGTTCAATATAACCGAGGGTTCACTATATCCGAGTTCACTATAACCGGAGTCGACTGTATTCTTCATTATTCGATTCTTGTTTCACAAATTTCTAATGTTTTGGAATAATTACAATGAAAAGTTTTAAAACGCGTTCGACATTTGCTATTAATAGGTTTATAAACATTTTACATGATTGTGAAAATGTAATAAAGTTAGAAAACGTTAGCTGGGCTGAGTTAGCTCAGAACCAGAAACGTCGACGTCTCTGATGCGACTCTGACCGGGAGGTTGATAGATTAGAATCCCAACGGTGGTGTAATTTTCGACGCTAGCTTAATTTAACAAGGTGGACTAGAACCGGTATCTGGAGGAGAATTCTAAAGGCCGTTTGTTAAATTATTATGATAGCATTCGCCTAGTTCTGGTAGAAGATTTTCTCATACAAATATCGGTATTTTCATGAGAAAATATTGGTATAATAGAGGTATCGGTATAATAGAGGTAAGATCGGTACACACTCGGATAAAGGTAAAATACGTATAAAAAAGTGTATTTGACGTTGTTTGCCGGTATACAGGCATTTCGAATAACGGTATAATATAGGTAAGTGTGTTACTATACCGGTGTAAATACCTTGACCGCAATAATTTCAATATTAGGTCCCTGCTTCTAATTATATATTTATTTTCATTCGCGAAATACTCTACATAAATATCGCTGGAGATTCTGGGTTTCCCAGATAAATTCACTCGCCGTTGCGCTGCTCATGAATTTACTGATGTAGCACTACTAGTTTAATCTGGAGAGATTAATGTGACGTTGACCATGGACAAAATAATGTTCTATAAAAACACACCCACGTAATGAAAGATAGGCTGCCGCCATGGAAAATCAAGAGTCGCATTTGAAAGAAATTTAGAAAACCCTACCTGGAGTTGCTGTATTTTGAAATTCCACAATCCCTAAACTCACTTCAATTACCCGGCCCTTAACCCCAAACTCACTCCGACCATCACATTACGGGCCGCGAAAAGTACCAAATTGTACCGCCAAAGGTGTCGTACCAACAGCACCAAACTCTGCCGCAACATTTTAACGATCCGGTCGGTTTTAGCAACCAAGTTTTAAATTGTTTACTGCTTATTATATCTGCACTATATGAATGCCAGATGCTCGTGTGTTCTTTATATATAAATCTGTTGCTAGATTAGACTGTTCTTTGTTTCTGAATTAATATGCTTCTCTAAGCTCAAGAGTTAGAAGATTCAAGTATAAAAACGCCCTCTCGAATACACTACATTATGGACACGGCCTACCCGAAATATCTTTTTTGGCAGCGCATCCTTAAACTACTTACAAAAGTCTATTTTGTACCAGTCGCCCAAACTTTCTGATACAATTGCAGGAATGCAAGGAATGCAGGAATGCAGCCCCATCTCGATCAGGTTTTTCGTCCAGTTTCCCTGATCCATTGAGCAAATGCTGAGATGGCCCCTTGTGTTGCTTCTGGACATAAATGTAACTTCATTTTCTGTGCACGTCTTCTAGAATTTAGTGGAAAATACAATTATTCAAGTTATCGTTTCCATGTTGTCGCGGCGGGAAGTATTATTCCGAAGGACAACATGGATAAGAGCCCCAAATTTATTGCTTATTTATCCTTAAAAATAGATTTTATTACATGGGAGCTTTTTTTTCAAAATTTAAGAAGTATATGGCTTAGTGTAGGGATCACAGAATTTTGAAAATGTGCACACAATTCACATTTCCCCATAGCACGTCATACGCAGTTTTAACTGTTTTTTGACGTAAAATAAATAAATGTAGTGAGTTGAGTTGAAGATTATGAATTTTAGAGGCATATTATAGAAATTTATGAAACGACTACATAAAGTGGGGTATAATTGTTTGAGTATTATGTTCAAGATAACGAGCGACGATATGAGCAAGTTTTGTTATTTCTCACGAGTGCAATTATACCCCTTATCCACATGTTACGTTCAATATAAAAACTCAGTTGAATAGTAGAAACTGGTTACGATTTTGGTGGCTAAGACGTGCCTGGTGATGTAGGCAATAGGTTCTTCAGAGCGTTTCATTGTCAGGCTCCCCCTCCTCGCTTGGGGGGGGGGCACGAAGCGCAGATCACAAGCACTAAGCAAGCGCTCTAAGTAAGCGTGGCCGTGAACAATAGCTTGAAAGGGGAGCTAGAACAGGGTCCGCGTCTCATGGTAATGAGGTTTGGATGAGGAGAAAGGAGGAAGGATGATACTGATTGGCACCACAAAACAAAAACAGACACGACTAAAGGACAGGGGCGAGGATTAAACGAAAGAGCGGTAGGGAATGTGGTGGCGGCGAGAGGGTCAAGAGCAGGGACAGGACGTGAGAGATAGGACGGGGGCGTGTGGGATTGGGAAAGTGCAACAAGAAATGAGAAAGAAAGTAGAGGACAGATCGTGAGGGAAAATGGGTAGGAATGATAATAAAGGGGTGGGCGTGAGTGATGATGAAGGTGCATGAGGGAATGGGGGAGAGGAGCGTAAAGGAGAACGAGGGATATGAGAAATAAGGAGGGGTTCGAAAGATAGGGAGTAAGCGTGAGGGAGTATATGTGGGAGTGATAGAGAGGGTGGGACATTAGGGATGGAGAGGGGGTGCGAGAGATAGGGAGTAGGTAATAGGAAATATAAGAGGGCGTGAGGGAGAGGGTTGGTCATGAGTGATGGGGAAACGATGCCAGAAATAAGGAGTGGGAGTGAGAGGCTATAAGAGGACGTTAGGAAAGGGGAAAGACATGAGGTACAAGGAGGGAGTTCAAGAGGTAGGGAGTGGGCGTAACGGAACATAGGGGGGCGCGAGGGACGGAGTGGGACATGAGTGATATGCATGGAAGTGGACGTGTGAGAATATAAGGAGACGTGAAGAAGTGGGTGGAACATGAGTGATGTGTAGGTGGTGCGAGAGACAGGGAGTAGGAGTGAGGGAATATCAGGGGGTGGGAGGAAATTGTCGGGACATGAGTCATGGGGAGGAGTACGAGAGAGAGGGAGTGGGTGTGAGGGAATATCGGTGGGTGATGCAGGGGGGACATGAGGGATGGGGGGTGCGAGAAACAGAGAGTGAGCACGAGGGTATATACGGGGGCGTGTGAGAGGGGGTTGGGTATGAGTGATGGGGGGGAGTGTGGAAGATAGGGAGTGGGCGTGAGGGAATATATGGGGGCGTGAGATTGGGGTGGGACATGAGTGATTAAAAAAGGATGCAAGAGATAGGGTGTCGGGGCGTGGGAATATAACGGGGTGTGAGAGAGGGGGATGAACATGAGGGAAGGGGAAAGGGTGAGAGAGATGTAGAGTGGGAGTGAGGGAATATTCGGGACATCGCAAGAAAGAAATGCTTTCGAGCGGTAACCACTGCACTGTGGTCAGCATTGGGGTCGTTGAAGACAAGATGTTTTGTACGAAGAGCGTTGTTGTCTTGCACTTTCCTATACGGTGTAATTTTTCTCTTCTTGTAGACAGCTAGTACATTGGCACATCCTGTGATGACGTATATCGCTACGAGTACGCCTTTCATATCCCAAATGTTTCGCTGAATGTCAGAAATAAAGTACACTTTGTCCTGCTGATTGCCTTTTTTTGGTGCCACCATTTTCAATTGATTCTCTGAGGGTGTGTCAACATGACGAATAAGTCCGGGTCATCACCAATCATACATGCTTCAGTGCCTTTCGTAGTTTCATCAATCGCTGTTTAAACCACCAATAAGTCAGAGTCACCCGATGATTGGCGAACTGTGCAATCACCTCTTTGGAATTTCACTGACCCCAGTGCAGTGTGTGACGCTGGGAAGCATTTCCTTCTTGCGATGTTTGGAGCCAAAACACTGTATATATAGATTATTTTCGCTAGCAGTGTTACTTGAAAGCTATTACAAATGAATCATTTTTCAACATTGCTGCAATTATCCTCTCTTCAGAAGCTTCTAGGAAGCATTCAATAAGAACCTTCCACCAGTGGCTGAGTGAGAAGAAAAATCTGCTCCATCGGGGATGGAAGAAGATTGGCGAACACCTGAGGCCAAGTGCAAATCAAGTCCTGCAGCTCCCCTGGAAACACTTTTCCCGAGAGTGTGCGCTTGCAAAGACTGCGAGTGGTCTAAACTGCTCAAGCATTTGCTCCGGCCTAAAATGTGATATCAAGGACACCAACATCATAGACGAAGGTACAGAAGAGGAGGGTGCTTTGTTTGAAGAGGACTGACCTTCAAAAATTTTAATAAATTATGTTTGCATATACAGCAAAATATGGCTATTTTTTAAAGAAAAATCCCCAAAAGCTGCAGTTTTAAAAATATTTGTTAAAATTATATAATTATATACCATAATTATTATATAGCTAACATTTTCATATTTTAAAATCATTTATGTTGGAAAGATATTCTTTCTCAATGTGGCATAAAGTTCAGAGTGGACATCTCCGTACCAAAGTTTTGTATGGCCTCGGGCTGTGGAAGCTTCTTTTTCTTTAAAGAGCAGCGCCCCTTGAGAAGGTGGTGAGGTTGTCGTTCCTGCAGGGGATTATCACTATAGGGGCTGTGATTTATATGCCTTTGCATCTTTTTTCTGTTTACTAAAATATCCCGTTTCAACAAATTGTTTACGTTTTGAGTCTTTTAGAATCAATTTAAGCTATTTTTATTTCAGATATTTTCGCATATGTTACCATAATTGCATAGTTCTGCATATTGGGGTCATATTTGCATACTTTTGTTGCATATTCAAACCTATCTCCGAAAAGAAGCTCAACAGTTACAGTTCCGTCAGCGTGTAAGCGGCTGCTAAGAAATACGAAACTTTTCTTCTTTTACAACCACCGTAATTCTGGAACCGTTCACTATAGCAAGATTATACACAGGACCATTTTGTTCGTAAAAATGCAAATTATTTGTATTCATGCAAATTATTTTTGTTTATGATACTTTTGTGCTAAACCGAATATTTTTTTATATTCACGAACCGAAAAGAACTACTAATTTACCAACTTCTTGCCCCCTTCTCTAATGCTTCGACATCTTTTTGTCGACTCTTTTCTGCGTTTTAAAATATCGAGGAGAAAAATGTGTTTTTTCTCTTCTTGAACAGCTTTTTAAAATCTCATTTAATCACAAGTCAACAATATTAAATATATATTAAAATATCATTTACTACACCACCAGTCTTTTTTTATCCCAGCAACAATGGTCTATCTGCAGCTGTGAAGTCAAACTTAAATTTCATCCCAGTTCCATAAGCAGTTTAACCCTTTCCCGCTGAATTTAAAGTGCTGCCCTGACAGACAAATCAATATTTGCCCATTTAAATATATGTGCAGAAATCCACTTGTCTGTGACTTGAGGAAAATGATTACCTTTGCCAACGTGTCGCCGTCAATACTAAAAGAGCATTGTCAGCGTTTGTGCACCCCTCTCTGGATTTGGAGGGACACGGAGAAGGGAGTTAGGGGAAGTGAATCACCTTTTACGGACTCTACACATAAGAAGAATTTGGTGCAAAGTGATACGAATATTCTAGAAACTGAGTTCATGTGAGCCGAAGCCGAATCTATGCCCCGCCCACGCATCAAGAACCCGAGACAGCGAGTTGAAACGTTGGTTCAGGCGGTCCGCCAAGTTGAATGTGGCGCGTTGGCAACGTCGCCGCCTGACGTCGGCATCGGTCAAGCCGAGCGGAACCGACGCTGACCAATAGTAAATTCGCAAGATAAGATAAGGAACTAAATATCTCCATTGGCTTTCGTGGCAAAAGGAAAGGAAACAACGGCCAAGATTTTTTCCATCGAAGGACGGGAGTCGGTTAAAATGTCCGAAACAAAGCAGTCGGTTAGGATATCTGAAGAAGAGCGGTTGAGAAATCTGTTACATTTTCTGAAGAACTGTTGAGAGATCTGCCGAAGTGGAAAGAATCGGAGTGATTTTCGAAGCGTGATTAAATGTTCTTTTCGGCGTGTCACGGACCGTTCTATCTAGCCGTTACGCCGTTTCGCAAAGAATCCTGGGGCGAATTCAGTTTTCGATGTGGTCAGAGAAGCCTTCGTGTTAGAAACAGGAAACGAGTGTGTAGGCGAGGCCGCTTCTTTAGAGGTCAAATAGAATTGGACTGTGACGTGAACGGACGGAGGTGACGGAACAAAGAAGCGTACGACATGAGCCCAAGTAAAATGTGCTAAAGACATTGCTGGCAGTCATATTAAGCAAAATTCGAGCTGTAAAAACCCGCTGGATCACGGCTTACAATTAGCACATCACCCACGCTACCACGGCTGCAGATCAGTCTCCAGAACATTTTGATCGAAACCAGGGGGGAGGAGCTCTCGCGGGATCGTATTCGACTTCAGCCAATCAGCATCAAACACCAGTTGGCGTCACAATATTTGTGGGAATTTTAAGTGCAGTCAAATACAAAAATTATCACCCCGTTACAAGACATTGAAACAGATTTATGAAGCATTTCTTTTAAATATTGCATCTTGTACACCTTCATCGTGTTATTTTTGGTCGGTAACAATTGAAAATTGTCATTTTGTACCACTTTCAAAATGTTTCTCAGAACTGCTCGCTCTCCTTGCAACATGGCGGCCAGCGTCTGGACTGGCTTTTCAGACGAAGTGTTGGGGTCACGTGGTTCGTGACGCAATCTGGTGGTGCGCAGAACGAGCAAAAATCGGTGCCCCGGAGGAACTCATCCAAGTATTTCCATGAGTCACATTACAATGAAACCAGGTTTGGTTTGATACAGTTGATTCTTACTGATAAGTTACTGTAATTAAAAACGATATTAGTTTCAAATCAATATCCTACTTTATCTAAATTTGTCTTTAAAATCTTAGCAATAGTTACTTTTTTTGAAATTGAAATTTTGATTTTTGTGTGTAAATTGTGATGAATGTGATACTTTCTCGCAATTGTGATATGTTTGTTTTGATATTTGTGATACTATAGTTTGATAAATGTGATCTTTTTGTAAAGTGGACATTTCAATGATCGTAAAGGTTAATAAATAAATAAATTTTGATAAAGATAAACATTTTTGTGGTTTGTATTTCTTATTTACTCGTTACATAATAGTTTGATTGGATACTAATAGTACCTAGTTCTTGCATTTGTGGTTCTCTTCTGGAAATTTAAAGAATTTTTGTAATCATTGATATTTCCTGTGGAGGGAAAACACTCATTTTTATGCAAAATAGTACTAATAAATATAATATCTGGTTTCACTGATATGTGGATTACCCCAGTCGGCATTTCAACTATTCATAATATCTCAGGGATTTCCGGGAATTCATTATTTACTACAAAATAATAATTAAACATATATTATGTGTTAAGTCCATAATTGTTGCAACTACAAAGAATAAAGTATTATTCCCCGCGCTCCAAACCAACAAAATGAAGGAGTGGGGAAAAAAGGAATTGTGTATCAATTCCGCAGTGCAATTTATTCCGAAAATCCGTCCCTTTGAGTATCGCGGGTCGGGTTGAAACCCTTGGGTTCAGAAGTTGGTGGTACTGGCAGACAGCCGTCAACACTGCCATATTGTAAATGTAGTGCGGCCCGTTAGCCTACCCCAACAGTAGAGGATATTACGAAACTGCTGTTGATACTAGTTGATAGGAGGGCATGAAATATTATAACACTTATGTTCTAATAATACTTATCTGAATTTCGTTGTTTTCGTAAGATTAGCAATATAATTATGGTATATGGAGATAATTGCTTATTCCAACATACAAAATCTGTTACTTACATTGTTTTCATCGAACACCCTGAAGACGAGTGACGCAAATTTGGAGGGGTCTCCCTGGGGGAAGAACTGCTTGTAGATCTTGATGAATCCCTGCAACATCGAGGTACTTTATCAGTGCGTACGAAAAGTTAATTGAATTTTTAAAATATATTCTATAAATAAAGCAATGAAAAAATATGAATATTTTATGCAGTGCCTACTAGCAATGTGTGAATAGTTGTGCAGATCATTCCGCAGAAAACATGAAAACTGGATATACATTTAATTTTGATAGTTTTTAATGTTTATACAATTAGTATCAATATTTGTTTACGATTAGTAGTTTGTTTATAAAACAATATATCTTTAAATTACACTTTTCTGGTAGTATCTAATGTTTATGGTTTAAAATAAACCAAAGGAATTTTTTTAAAAATACATAAAAAACTATAAAAGGGATTGACATTTTATCCACGGTCTTAGCAAGTACAAGATAGAACATGCGTAACATGAACATAAGGAAATTTTTCGCAAATTCTATTTCGAAGGTTTATTCAGATCTTCTGGGAACCAGATGTGCCGTCTTAGGCAAGTATTGCTTGGAAGCGATCATGGAGGAGATACTATCGTCATGTGGAATGGAATTTCTAGCACAATGCACTTGGAGACTCAACTGGGTCAAAAACTGTTACTGCTGGAGGAGGCAAGACGACGGACAGTGGGCTGAAATATGCCGAAATGCGCGCATTGGGGCCCATTTCATACAAAATTCTCAGAAATGGCAAATAATGTTACTATATATGCTATTTATGAGTTTATGAATCTGATTTGATATTTTAAATCACATTTTGATTGCGATATACATGAGAAAAAAGCATTAAAAACGAAACATTTTTTCAATAAAATTAATCTCCATGTTATTTAAATGGGAAATAAAGTCTTACTTTAAAAGGCAGAAACTTTTTTCCACCTCCACCCACCCAGCTAGGTTTTTTCGAAATATAGTCTACTTAAATACCTACACGTTTATATTAAATGCAGATGCGTCCGTGAAAATGACATCATTTTGAAAAAAAGTTTGGTGCCAGAAAATCCGCGTGCCATGGCAGAAACTTGGGCATGCGCGTGTGTGCTCGCGTGTATGTTGCTACCAGTGGCTGTCATGCCAAATTGACGCTCCAACATTTGCATTCTGTCACATATTTTATTTCATTTTCAAGTCATTGATTTTAACAAGAGAGAAAGGGAAGTAACAAAATCTTAAAATTACGACGAAAAAATAGTAGAAAGCGTGAAAAAAGATGCAGATATTTATTGTAATATCTTCGCCATTAGGTTTATTTCTCCGCTAGAATTGGTAACATGGATTAAATACCTTTACTTTGCTTTGCCTCAAGTTGCTTTTTAGCGGGTGGCTGTCGTACATGCTATTATTTCGCACATAATTCTCGCGACTTAGGTTTTTATAAAAAAAATATTTGTTTCATTGTTTGCTTCAATTGGAGTAACTAAAGGAAGGAGTGTTCAGTTTATTTTGGAGATTGTAGAACAAAATTTTATCAAACTGCTGAGTGATTCATTGAATTTTCACTTAAGATAATACAACACTATTACTTTTAGTAGGTTGAATGTTTTTCGATCTTAATGTATTGTGATATGCATTGCAGTTGCAGTTATTCGATTTTGTAACTTCATGAGTACTAACATAACAATTACTTAACATAACATAACCAATAAAAAGCAATCTGATGTTTTCTGGAAATAACATTTAAAACGTTACTGCAAGCCAACGCCTATTGCAACTGAAAATAAACCGTAGGGTGCAGAAAAAGCAAAAGAAGATCTTAATAAATCAGACTTTTACATTTGACAAAGTGAAATATTACACGTAAGTTGACTTTTGTTTCTCCGTGTTTTTTAAGAATCTTACAAAACCAACGATAGCATCTCTGTGGCACATATGTTTATGATATTTAAAGATTAATAAGATTCTAGTTAAATTGAAGTGTTTTGAAGGTTGCTCTTTAATGGAAAGAAACACTGGCTACCAAACAGCATTTTCAGTTCGTCCTACTATCTTTTCTTCTGCCTGCCAATGTTACTTTTCCAAGTCTTGGATCCCAAGCGGTGATTTGGTGAGTCCAGCGGCTATGGGAAAGTCGCATGATGTGACCTGCCCAACGCCATTTCAGATGTCGAACAGTGGTTTCAACGTTATTAATTCCTGTTATCTTTCTTATGTGTTCATTTCGTATTCTACTCGCCAGGGCAATTTTCCTTTCCATTTTTCGGATACAGACATTAATAGCATTAGTTTCTTTGTGTGTGATGCCCCATGCTTGCGAAGCGTATGTGAGCGCTGGAAGTGTTTATGATTTCTCTCTGTATTCGCAAGCTTTAGGATTTGTCCAACATAATAAATTTTGATCCCCACAATGTTGACCATGCTGCGGAGATTCGTCTTGTTAATTCTTTTTTGTGTTATTATTGAAAGGCAATAATTATCTCTTATATACGTATCCTTCCACATATTAATTTTTTCTGTACCAACAGTAATTTTATCTTTTGTACTATTTGACCTTTGATTTTCTGAGATGTATCTGTAGAACTGCAAATAAATTGTTACCTTGCTAAGGATCAGAAGTTCAGAGAGCATTGCTTGTAGTTTTCCGGATGAATTGGCTATTAAAACAATGTCGTATGCAAACATAACATTTTGCAAACATAACAAACAAATTAACATTTTTTCCAACAATGTTAATTCCAAATTTATTCGACATTTTTATAAAACATGTTAATAATTAATATTGCAGATAAATAATTTAAGCCTTACTCCTCGTTTCAAAGTAAATTCCCCCTGTTAATTTTCCCCTTGCCAAAAAACGTCTTATATTGGCTTGCGCGCTCTACCATCTGCTTAAACACTTTCAGAATTTCCTAAATTCTTCCTGTAGGAAGTTCTGGAATATTTAGCAGGGATTTTTCGTTCCCTGTTTGAATATCTACCATGCAAATGTATACCACCTGTATTGCTGCCAGAGAACTGCGCACTATGCAATAAATTCTGTTTTGCCAACCGTTGCTCTGTCTACGCACTTTAAGGAACAGATTGAACCCAGAAATTAATTACTTCCCATTTACTATGCAGTCGTTATTGGTTATTCTTTAATGTTCAAGAGCAAATCCTCCTTGATGTTGTTTCCTTTTCACTGAATATTGCTGTATTTCAATAAGAAATATGCAAAATATTTTCGAAGAAATTGATTCTCAATCTGGTTTCCAAGTGCCAAGTAGCTTTAAAAAAAGCAATTGTCTCGAGACCATACGAAATCCGCGACATCTGTTGAACGGGAGCACTGCCAAGAAGGAAAAGTTAAAACTTCCTTCTTCCCTCCACATATTCAGGGCTCTAAAGGAAGCCTCTTACAAGCATTCTGGAGCCAACATCATGGTCATATTTCTTCCCTACCCCTAAAATGACAAGAAATTCAACCAAAACCAAGGGCTGCGTGGAGTACTTAAACCCTTCTCTGTCTTAATCTTGAAAAGCAGAATTTAGATATGTATAGTTATTTGGACGAAATGTAGCAGTTCTATTACTAATTATTACAAAGGTTACAGTCTGTAACGCAGTAAGTGCTGAAGTTTTAGTATGCATGAACAATAATTAGGTGAAGCTGAAGAATTTTACGGTTTTCTGCACTTGACAAATGTAATGCACTTCCTCCCTGTTGCACCAATGTAAATTGTATAGATTTGGTGAATGATGTGGTGAAAACTATCTCACGTAACCACTATCTTTAGTTAGGTATAACTGAAGAATTTTGCTGATTTTGTTACCTTTATTTTAAAAACTATCGTCAATTTCGCCACCAATTGCCGTCCTGAAGGTCTTATAGACCAAAAGATACGTAGGTTGTAACTGAAGACATAATACTTATCCAATTGTCCTGATCCTGTACGCTAAAGGTTTAAGTGACATTTTAAAGATTTTTATATATTACCCGCCCCCATAATCAACCTTGAACATCTTTGGAATGGATCTAATATATTCGTACCTTATTCCTTATGTATGCACTGTTTTAGAGCTCAGTACCTTCTAATCTTTCCCAGTTATATATGCCATGCACACATCCATACACACGTGAAGGTAAATATAAATTGTTTTGTCTCAGGGACACTCAAAAATTATTTTACCATCAAAAATCTAAACCTCAAATTTTTGGACGGAATCCAATTCTTTCATTTCCTCTATACTACCTATACGTGAGAAAAAGTAAAAATGTAGCTTCACAACAATTTATAGTGAATCGCACAGAAATTAGTAATACTTATTAGAATATTATTTATTAGTATCATTAGATTGCTAGAATAACATTAAAAGGTAATCTAGAATCGAGAAAAATGAAGCAATATTATTACTTTTTCATACAATGTTTTCTTATTTAAAATTAACTTGTACGCTGTTCATGAAAATTAATCAATAAATTACTATGCTAATAATTATTTTTCAGATTTAAAATAATGAACTAAAAACTAAGAGCATTACAAATGCCAGGACTCGAACCTAGGATCTCTCGGTCAGAAGCGCTGCAGTGATATCAGTTGATAAACTGAGCTACCGCTCTCGGTAGTATGTTTGGTCTACCCTATGAAAACGATAGCAGAAAATGTAACAGCAATCACAAAAAAAAAATTCTCCCGAAAAAGACCCATGAAAGTCAAAAAGAACAAGATAGGCTCTTTGTGAGCACGTTTCTCTAACGAGGTCAATCGTAGTACTCGTTTCCTGGATACGCTCGCATCTCTGGAAGCAGGAACTCTGAGAGCAGGATTTGGATCACCCTGCTGTAAATGCACCTGCCCTATCTTTTCCTCCGTTGCCTCTCCAGGCAGCCTTCTCGGAGGGGGCGCGAATATCCCCTCCCTCCCTCCTTCCTCCCCCACCCTCCCTGCCCCGGGATTCGCCCGGCTTAGGTCTCGTTACGCTCGTTTATTTGCAAGGGCTTACAGCCCCCGGCGATTACCCCTTATTGCTAAATCATGCAACTCCGACGCGCTGGCGCAGACGAGGACGGGAGAGGGTTGTTTCGGATAATGAGGCTGATCCCTTTTAGGAGCAAAGTCCTGTTGGATCAGTGGCACGGTCTTCTTCTTTCTGGTGCATGGAGTGGTCCTTAACTAATACTTTCGACTATAAATTAAAACACAGGATTCCCTGACTTACTGTTTTTATACACCTTTTAGTACTGATTCCTCAGATTTGGACTTTTAAAGCAGATAATCTAGTGTGCAGTCGAAAAATTTTGTTTTCTCAGCAATGAGGCTGATCTCTTTTAGGAGCAAGGTCCTGTTGGATCAGTGGCACGGTCTTCTTCTTTCTGGTGCATGGAGTGCTCCTTAAGTAATACTTTCGACTATAAATTAAAACACAGGATTCCCTGACTCACTACTTTTTACACCTTTTAGTACTGATTCCTTAGATTTGGACTTTTAAAGTAGATAATCTAGTGTACAGTCGAAAAATTTTTCTCAGCGTGAATTTTAAATCAAGTACATTTTTTGAACATCTCAAACTGGGTTTATTATTTTGGAATAGTTCCTAAAATAAAAATTATAAGACAAAAAAATACATCTGTAGCAATTAGGTTTATTACGTTCCAAGTCTCTTGAAAAATCGGTTTTGCCATAACTATGTTGATTATTTTCTTAAATTACTAAGTATTGTTTATGATTCCATAATTTGAGAAACAAAGACTTGCATCGGCTTTCGGAATAGAGTCTAAAGATACTAATACAATAGCGAGTCTGGCTATCAAATCATACCCGTTTGGTCTCTAATGACCCCAAAATGGCTACTGAAAACTATGAAGCTGTTTAGACTTCCGTATCCAGTGTCAATTAGCTCTAGTTTTGCCGTCTTGTGCCGCGTCTGCATCTTTGAGAACGAATGGGGCCGTCAGCGGCGGTTACAGTTACGTCACAGTAGAGATGGGCTTAACAGCTTTTCTTCAATAACTGTTATCACAATAACAGTTGACTCGCAATTGCTGATAACAGTTGAAAAATCGCAGGTCCATGACCCGCAACCTAACGTGACCGACTGTTAAGAGTTAAACCACGCAAAACGAATAACGTTGGTAGCACAGTAAAGCTTGTGCAGCTACCTTACGGCGGTTGCTTGCACTACTTTACCAAACATGCTTGGACAGAGAAGAAGCTGATGTGAACAACAATGGATGAACTGCCGAGGATGAATAGTAATTCATGTAAGGTCTAGCAAATGTGTATAGAATATTACTAACAGAAAAGTAATTCGGTTTCATATTGCAAATATTCTTTCAAATATGCAACTCGTGCATAGTGAAGTGACGAGTGCCAAACATAACAAGGGGAAACAGTGTTTTTGCTTACGTAGAGCTAAAGTGTTAATGACTGTCGAATATCAACTATTATAATGCGAGTTATTTGACCATAACTCATTTTATTTTATCGGACCTAGGGAAATATTAGTTGATCTCACATAAGCAGCAATGGGACAGAAATAAGTTAACAAACGTATTGAACGGACTTAATTTAAAGGACAAACTTCTCATTGTAGTGTATGCAATAAAATATAAAAATATTGTGGCACATGATGTATAATAATGACGAATTATGTATTAATAAATCTATAATATGAACACTGGCAAATCATGACTGATTAGCTGCAGTGAAGCTGTTATCGTACAAAATAGTTGCCACAAAAGCTAGTAGTAGTTCGGATTAGTCCCAGTAGATTGCAGTTCTGTGTAATTCAACCGATAACAGCCAATAACAGGATAAACGAAATAACTGTTATTTTGCGTAACCGTTACGAAACGTTAACGTTAAGAAATAACGGTTTAGCTTTAAGGGCACATAACGTCACAGCCGTCACAGCCGCACTCGCTGATGTGTGGGCTGGTTAAGAATATTAATGTTGGGAATAAGAAATAATTGAAATTACAAATATTGCTCTTAAGTTGAGTTGAGTTGAAAATTCCTATTCACGTTAAGCACCAAAGGTAGGGAAATTAGTGTGTACTTATGTCTACAAATTTAATACGATAGGTTCCGTCCATAAATTACGTGAGGCGATTTTGACGATTTTTCGACTCTCCCTTGGTGAGATATCGTGAGATTTGGCTCGACCCTCTCCACCTTCTAATCTCACGTGAGATTTTTCAAAATGTATATTTTTAATGTAAATAAGTTAATTTGTGTTTGATTGCATTGGGGTTTATTTAAAAAAAAAACATAATTTGCGAAATAGAATTTATTTAAGACTAGATATGACAAGTTTTGGAAAATAGGGTGTCTGAATTACAATGAATATTACTGCACTTCTAAAAACAGTGCAATATTTCATTGTAATTCAGTCCACGGGGACTAATGTGCGGTCTCAAGAGTGACTACTGGAAGCAACATGTCCATATGATTTTCCGTAAATTCATCTGCTCCAACGTTGCTCTGATTCAACCACTCTAAACCGTTTCCGCTTGCACACAGACGCTCAGTAGCTCGCCTTGTTATAATCCGTGAGTGTCGCACTTTGCGTGCTGGTGCATTTGGTGCACTGTGGACCGCACGTCGGTGCTATGCAGCTCTTGTGATGGACGAAAAGTAGATACCGCATGTACCGCAGCATCTCTTTTTTGGATCACCACGTACACTTAGGCAAAAGAGGTCACAGGGCATGCTGATGAATGCGTGTGAAGGTTGTAAGGGTAGGCAGTGGCGAATAAAGAAGGAAGCAAATCGAGATATTACTCGGAGAGAAATAATACAACAAATATTACCAAACTTTTTAGCAACCGTAAAATAAATTTCAATATCTGTATTTTTTCAGAAATTTTGAAAAAAATATTACCAAACTTTAGGTAAATTTTATCAAAGGTTCGATTCTTTTTACCAAATGCTCGGTATTTCTTCTTTAAAATTTCTGTTAAAGTACAGGTAATGATATTTATCTCATTAATCATAATAAGTTTGGTAATTTGTGTTAAATTCTTTTTCTCAGTATACTACGCCACTTATTGTAGCATTCACTTAATCGCAACAAACATGATTGTGCACGATTTAGCCATATTTTAGTATAGAAACGTGTTGTACTTAACTTGTCTCACTTTTCTTGAAATTTAGCACTATTTTTAGCGAAAAAACGTGATATTTGCCGATAACCCCCTCTCCCTCACGTAAGTTTAGGTGAGATTCGCTTGACCCCCTCCCCCCTAAAGGCGTCACGTAATTTATGGACGGCCCCATATTCATTAGACCAGATATATTTCTCCAGTTTTATTTTGTTCAGTGGGTGTAAATTCTTTGAAGCATTTTTTGAAGAAACTTGTTCAAGATGTGTCTCAATGCGATAAGGCGCGAGTATTCCAGTGGAGGCTCGAATAGTAAGAAGTTAAGTTTTCGTAATTTAATCATCTTCTTCACTTACCATCTTTCTTAAATTGTCAAACGTCTGTTGGAGTATTAGTTTACAAGAATCTTGGAGGAAAGTTAATAACAACAAGAATTTAAGGGGGACTTAGCAAAAGTTGTTGAAGAGAATGAACACACAAAGGAAAGTCACGGAGGATGTGGTTATGCTATGTTAAGTCGGGATCTTTCTTCCACATTGCAACCAAGAAGTTGAAACACTGCAGATTAATTTTCTTTTGGGAATAATTGCATTTTCTCGACAATTTGGATGGAAGGAAACTAAGAAAACAAAGAAAATTGAACTAGTAGTGCTTCAGAACGGCACAGACTTTCTCGTACCAGTTTTCTTTGTTTACATTACATTTACATTACATATTACATTTTAGGACCTTTAGAACTAAAATTTTGAGACTACAGGCCTCAAAGAAACGTTTTTCACACCGTAATCTGAAGGATGAGATCTTTGTAAATATTCTATTAAAGTTTTGCTGGTTCGACGGTTTTCGATTATACCCCACCTGTTCAGAGGCTATAGAATCTACAACTGTACATGAAATTAAACTAAATACTTGATATTCCATGCGATTGAATTACACAGGTGTACCTCTGTTCTCGGCAATAACGTTAAATAAGAATAATTTGTATTGACAAGAGTGTATTGTATTTTATCAATTTCAAGGAGACATATTGAACAAGTGACGGAGGATAACATGATCTTGAAGAAAAAATAATATGGTTTAACATGGAAATGGAAAAAGTAGGGAAGAGGGTGGGGTTTAACATACGAGACTTCTCGCACGGTTACGCTAGTTTACTTTATAGAAAAGTATTTATCTTTTCTTTTTTTGGCACAGCATTGCATATCTTTCTCTATATTACATTTATTACTGCGTTTACACGTATGTATACGAGTAAGTTAAAAAAGATATAGATAACTTCGTGCGATAAATGGCGTAACGGGAGTGATTTTTAGTTCAGTTTCCTCTTTGGAATGGTAC
Source organism: Teleogryllus occipitalis (assembly GCA_011170035.1). Classification (NCBI taxonomy): domain Eukaryota; kingdom Metazoa; phylum Arthropoda; class Insecta; order Orthoptera; family Gryllidae; genus Teleogryllus; species Teleogryllus occipitalis. The sequence continues at coordinate 119,953 of BLKR01003938.1, forward strand.
TAGAAATGTATTGATAAACTCTCTAGGGTCAGTGAGGTATTGAGTTTGGAACATTCTCTGTATAAACCGCAATTGCCGAAAGGAACATGACAGTTTCCTGTTTTAAATAATTAGGTTGTAAAATACTAGTGAAAATGATTTAGATGAGAAACATAATAGGTTTAGAGGCATCTGTTGTACAATTCAAAGGTACTTAAAAAATAAAACAGGGAAAGAGACACGAATACAATTCTTCAGTCATGTTGTTGATACTAATGAATGAGACGAACAAAAGTAATGACAGAAAAGAACAAATCTAGATTCTAGGGGGCAGAACTAAAGTTCATGAGTAGCACTCTTGGTCATACCATTTTTGCTTAGATAATTAACTCGGATGCATACAGGAATTGACAGTTGAACTATTAGTATAAAATTAGAAGAAACAAACAAAAGTGGTATGAACATCTTGACGCAGCGCAGTAGGCTGTCGGATTTTGCAATGGATTGCAGATCAAAAGGGAGAAAAGACATTGAAAAGCCAACAGCAAAGGAGACTCTGAAACATGTTCATTAGAACCGAATCCTTGGTGTGAAGAAATTATAACTATTTGACAGCTTTCTACAAAAGTATGCGTAGAAGAGTTTCGTATGCGGTTTAAACAATTGCTATGTAATATCAATTTTCATGGGAAGGAAATGTTTTGCGCTATCACCGTTTCCAATCATCTCCCACTCCCGTCTAACGTTACATCGAAGTCCGGGCAAGTAGGTATTAATACCTATTTTCCCATTGTCATAGCAAATATATTAACGTACAACCAAACTCATTTACGAATACTTGGAAATGAGAAATTGTTCGCAGAACGCAACAGTTTGGCTGTTCCAATTTACCTATGTGGGGAAACAGGAGCGATGGAAGCCACAATTTGACGCGTACAAAACATGTTGTGAACGTCATCCATCTGCTCCTGATTTTCCTGGTACGAGTTCGTGTTTGCCTTATTCCGATCGTCTATGCGTGAAAACGCGTCCCGGTTCAATTTCATTGAACCTTACAAGACTGGCAGTGAGGCACCCTCGACCGTTAACAGGTGAGCAAGGGAGGCTTCGAAGAAGGGAAGTGCATCATGCAGGAACAAATGACGTACAAATTCACACTGGCCAAATTGGTCCTCTTGAGCACCTTCGGAATATGGTGAAACACGGAACACGAAAACCCGTACGAGTAAAATTATCATGTATCCCGAACGTGTATGGATCTCTTGAGTTTAAGTTAGGCTCCTACAATTATGCGATTCAACCTTTGCTTTCCTCTTAGCGTCCCTGGCCCATCTCTTGCCCTCTGTTGGGTCTTAAATTATTTTCCAGACGAAAGATTTCAAGGTAATAAAGATTGCTACAGAATGTCAATAATTGTACTTGCGAGAAGGTTTTGATTAATATTTTCCCTGTTTTAATGGATGCTATTCTTTATGGAAAGGCACAAAGTAATAATTTGTTGATCCTAATGTTTTTATCAACATTTATTTCAATGTATTACCATTCTCAACGCAATAGGTGCACTAAGGTTATTGAGCTTCCTTCGTTATCAGTGTATTTTGCAAATTTATTACAAGAATGGCGTACCGAGAGCGGTAGCTCAGTGCATCAACTCATGTCAGGCTTTTCAGCAAGGTCGAATTCAGTCGGGAGGAGAATTCTCGCGGCCGGCCGCTCCGAACGGTAGTTTTCCGTGGTTTCTCCGATCAACACCAGGCGAATGCCGGAGCAGTACCCTAACAAACGTGTCACGGACCTCGCGCGATGTTTCCATCCTCTTCCTTGTCCTATCCTCTCCCCTTGCACACACACTTACACTAACATGCACTACACTACCACATATTCCGGAAGACCGGTTGGGAGGTTAGAGCTTGTCCCGACCGGGGCGGTGCCCTGCTGGTGGGAGAGTCCTGGTTGGGGGAAACCCCACTAGCCGATGGTAGGTCGGTGCCGGATCTCGCCATCCAGCGGGGGGAAGGTCACCACAATCTCCCGAGGAAAACACACACACTACACTTACGGGGCTAATGAATGAAGCAGTTGACGTGCCCGGAAACACAAAAAAATCAATCAATCAATCAATCAACCAAGTGCGTCGTTCATTGAAACAAAACGTTGGTTCGCGGATAAAGTGATCGGTCAGAAAATGAAATAAGAATTCGTTTCGGTCAAACACGAGCGCATGGAATTGTGGCTCTAGAAAATTTAATTAAAACGTTAACTATGCCCCTAACAGTTAAACTGCCCTAGGGACTTCCCGGCTACGAATTTCCCTGCACCCTTGTTATCTCTCGCAGCAATTCTCTCATTGAACACTTGTGGCACGACTCCTCACGCATCTGCAGGATCGCCGGTGCGTTGGCACGCCATGTCCCGGCACGGTGCCGTCCCAATGGACAAGCGGCCGTCACGATTACCAACGTCATACGGCGAACTTTACGAGTGCTCAGCACTTAACGAGCAAGATTCGTTCCGCACCAGCAACAGCCTTTTGTGCGGCGAGCAGGCGAGCTGGCGAGCTCACAGAGGAAGATAGAGCAGGATTTATGAAGGTCCGGGCGCGCGGTTTATATGAATTTCTGCGATACGGCTGGCAATCCTGGGTCTTTTTTTTTCGAAAAAAAAAAAAAGACAATGAAGTTTTTATATCCGTGAAATATGTACGTAGAGGAGGACTTCATTCTTCGTTTTGCATGCGGGGAGCGTATCTGTACACCGCCTCCATTTGCAGAGGCAGTTAAGCGTCGCAGAAAAGCTGAGTTGAGGAAGGCGGAAGTGAGAGGGTGAGAGGGGCGGGGTCGGGTGAGAGGGGGATGAGAGGGGGGGCGGATGCAGAGTGGGAATCGCTGGCACCGCTGGGCGAGTGCCGGTCTCGCCGACCACCGCCGCACAGTGGGGCAAGAGGAGGGGAAAGTTGGCTAAATGTCCAAAATGAAAATACGCTTCACAATTTCACATGGAAGGGGTAGAAAAATGTCTCCTTCATCGTTCCCCGATCAGGAGAGGATGTGAGAATAACGGCACTCCATTCAGAGCAAGTTTGAACGCGCACAAGTGATGCGCAGTTCACTTCTTCGCTCGCGCAGAAAGGAGAGAGGTGTGTTTTTGGATGGAAATATTTTTACTCTCTGGACTAGCAGAATCGTACATGCTATGGATACGATTCCTGGAGATATGTACTTAAATATATGTATTTCTAAACAACATATTCCTTTAATGAATCAGTAATTCCAAGTAGAAACTTCACGTCTCATAATGAAATGAAATTTTAAAATCTGGTTTTTGATATTGTATTTTAGTTCCTTTCCGGGCATTTCTGGACTATGATATAAACTGAATCTGATTCTAGAATTTATTTAGTTTTCAAAACATTAATCAAATTTTACCCATATTTGCCCCATTTTGCGTTTAGGTACTTTGTTTATTATGATGCAAATCTAGTTTTGTTAGCCTTTCCACCTACGATATGATTCTTTTTATCTTTCCTTCATGATCTGGTACCGAAAGCTCTTTGTTAACAAGGAGGGGTGTGTATGTTGATATTAAACATACTGTAAAGAAAAAAGGAAGTGCTTCCCAGGCTGTTCATTGCATCTCACTCACTGATTTCACAAATGGGATAGAGACAAATTATCACAAAGGCATTAGACCTAGAAGTTACACCAATGTTAATGGCTTCAAGTACAAATTCACTTCTTGAAGAAGAGTCAGATGATGAAAATTCTGACCTTGAGGTTAAGTTAATAAATATTTGAAGGTTAAAAAATGAAATAAGGCATTATTTAATTAAATTGTGAGAATTCTGATTCGGTGGGGTTGATGTTCTTATATGAAGAAATAAAAGAAACCATCTTCGTCAACATAGTACTTTTATTTAGATAGCTGGTTTTCGACGGCTTTGCCGTCACCATCAGTCTCACTGCTTTCAGCAAAAGTCGGGAGTCTGTGCCCTATTTTGCCTGGGCAGGGCATTTGACCAGACACAGTCTACCGACTTTTGCCGAAAGCAGCGAGACTGATGGTGACGGCAAAGCCGTCGAAAACCGGCTATCTCATTAAAAATACTATATTTACGATGATGGCCTGTTTTATTTCTTCATTATTTAATTATAAAATGTACTTCTTATTATTTCCCAAAATTCCGAAAAACGCTTAAAAATACTTTTTGCCAACTTTTCCCCTTACTGGCCCCACTGTGCGCTGCCATCGCCGCTGCCGCTGCTCTCACTGCAGCCAACGTAGCGGACGCCGCGGCTGCGACGGCCGAGCGCGTGTCCGCGCGTCCTGATTGCGCGGGAGGGGAGGGGATGGAAAGGGAGGGGATGGAAGGGAGAGGAGGGGATGGGAGGGAAGTGAAAGGGAGAGGTGACGGGTAAGGGAGGGGAAGGGAGGGGAAGGGAGGGGAGGGATCGAAAGGGGATCGAAGGGGGGGGAGTGAAAGGGAGGGGAGTGAAAGGGAGGGAAGTGAAGGGGGAGAAGAGAATGGGTGGGGAAGGGAGGGAAGTGAAAGGGAGGGGTGGTGGGAAAGGGAGGAGAGAGGATGGAAAGGGAACGGAAGGAGAGGGAATGGGAACGGAGGGGAGGGAACGTAAGGGGATCCAAAGAAGGGGAGGGAAATGGAGGGGAGGGAAAGGGAGGGGAGGGGTGGAAGGTGAGGGGAAGAGAGGGGAGGGAACGGAAGGGGATCGAAGGAAGGTAGGAAGAGGAAGAGGAGGGAAAGGGAGGGGATGGAAAGCAAGGGGAGAAGACGATGGGAGGGAAAGGGAGGGAAGTAAAAGGGAGAGGTGGCAGGAAAGGGAGGGGAGGGGAAGGGAGGGAAAGGGAGGGGAGGGAAAGGGAGGGAGTGGAAGGAAAGGGGGAGGGGAGGGGGCTCTGTGCGGGTGGCAAGGTTCACACGCACACTGCTGCCCGCTCCGCCGCGCGCCAGGCGTCGCCGTTTGAGCACGGGAATGCGGTGACTGTTGTATCCGCAGGCGTCGTATTAACCGAGTGGAATGACGGCGGTATTGCAGTATCTGCCGTGTTTCGTCATAATTGAAAAAATGGAACTTCGAAAAGAAAAACGCCAACTCGTTTGAACTACTTAAAGATATCATAAGCATGAAGAAATTGCTGAGATATTTCTGAACAGCCCATTTTCTATTTTTCTATTAATAAAAGCTAATTTTCAAAATCAAAAAAGTAATTTGATTTAAATTTCTGTTATTGCCAACCCCTTTCCGCCATGCCCTTTTTTCTTCCGCCTCCGGTGTGCTCCTGCCCCTCCTCCAACTCCGTTCCCGCGCCCCGCCTTACCCTGCCTGCCTCGCCCTCCCCGCCTAGGCCTCCCTCCCTTGGCCTCCTTGCCTTGGCCTCCTTGCCTTGGCCTCCCTGCCTTGCCTTCCCTGCCTTGCCCTCCCTGCCTTGCCCTCCCTGCTTTGACCTCTCTGCCTTGGCCTCCCTCCCTTGCCCTCCCTGCCTTGACCTCTCTGCCTTGGCCTCCCTCCCTTGCCCTCCCTGCCTTGACCTCTCTGCCTTGGCCTCTCTGCCTTGGCCTCTCTGCCTTGGCCTCTCTCCCTTGGCCTCCTTCCCTTGCCCTCCCTCCCTTGCCCTCCCTCCCTTGCCCTCCCTGCCTTGACCTCTCTGCCTTGGCCTCCTTGCCTTGGCCTCCCTGCCCCTTGCCCCCTGCCTTGGCCTCCGTGCCTTGCCCCCCTGCCTTGGCCTCC